>JAFEJD010000068.1:0-15793 GCA_018296065.1 Blastomyces percursus
CGTTATTGGACTACTTGGATAAAGGATTTATACGTGTTAGCCATTCACCTGCTGGTGCACCGGTTCTTTTTGCGCATAAGCCGGGAGGAGGATTACGTTTCTGTGTTGACTATCGTGCACTGAACGCAATTACTCGAAAAGATCGCTATCCCCTACCGCTGATTAATGAGACCCTTGAACGAATTGGAAAGGCAAAATGGTTCACAAAGCTGGACATCATTCATGCTTTTCACAAAATCAGGATTGCCGAAGGTGATGAATAGAAGACTGCATTTCGGACTCGCTATGGACTATTTGAATGGCTAGTGACCCCTTTTGGTTTGACAAACGCCCCAAGTGTTGAGCCAAAGCGTGAGTTAATAGGCAAAACGTAATTGTATTTTGTGATGTATATAGTGATCTAGTGAGTTATTGTCCCTATCTAATGAGGGAATTCAGGGATGTTTATATACAGGAATAAGTCACGTGTAGGCAGTGACAATCTGATCATTGATGTCAATCTGATCAATGAGAAGTAAGGGAAAACAAGGTGGCAAACGAGTGGTAAGAATTTGATCATTGATGACAATCTGATCAATGAGAAGCAAGGAAAGCAAAGGTGCCGAGGATGTACTCAGGGCGTAAGCGAGGTGCCGAGGTTTGACATCTCCTCGAGCGCCACGCCTGAAATGGGGTTCAACCTTCCAACCCAACATACCACTGCACCGTTTGAACACCAGTTTAATATCAGTTTTTCTGGGTCTGCGCAATCTGACTTGGCCATTCATGATGGACCTGACACTGTATCTGACGGAACGCTTATGAGTTACAAGAGGTACGAACTGGGAATTTTGTGTCAAACAAGAGTCAGCTCACCAGTGGCTTTAGTCCCCGGTTCCTTGTCACGCTGAATGCGCCTTCCAGTATGAAGCAATATGGCGAACACCAAATCACCTATCTCAACAGGCGCCAGAAATACGATATAACTGTTGTTGATATGGAGCCACCGAGGATGGGCGCCCAGCTGACGTATTACACCTCCATTCTTGTTTCATTTGATGAGAAGCCAGTCGGGAGCCCTTGGGCCGTGTGGAAATCAAAGTACCCCAGCGTATCAAAAGGAGTTGAGCTCGATTCCCATGCTTCAGTGGTTCGGCGAAGTGAGACCTTTGATAGATTCTCTGTGTCCTGGATGAATAATGAGTCAAGTGTGCTGCCGCGATGCATCATACCGCTGGCCTTCAACTTTACATCCGCTGATTTCAATTTGGAGGGGATGCGAAATGATATTCTACGTCTATGCGTCAAAACTCAGTTGATTGAGCCTGACGTAGCCTCGCCGGAGATCAGCTACTGTAGGGTGAAGCTGTACCGACAATATGGGGCCGAGCGGCAGAGAAAAACAGAGTCAATCAGGCAACTGCAAGAGGAAATTGCGCAGACTGACTCCGTTTTTCAGGATTCTCTTAGCCAGAATATGATGAATGAGTACCAAAAGTTTAATATAGAAGACCCTACCGTGTTGCGTTTGACGCAGAATATGGAGGATGATCCTGACGGGCACACAGAACCTTTATGTAACTAAAAAACATTTCTTGCACCTTCTTTTGTTTTCTTTTCTCTTTTTTAAGGTAATTTGGTTTAACTATTGAATAAGCTATATATATGTATATATAGTTCCTAACCCAAGGTAGATCAAGTCTTGCGTGGTTACTGCCTCGATACCCTGTATGATCTTGGTGCTGATATCCCAGCAAGGTCAATCAGCCATACCAGCTCCTCTTTTTGGGGGGCTCCATTCAAGAAATTGTGCTGAGACAGTCAGCAAGGGTGAAACACAATTGTATGCTTGAAACTTACTTTTCTAAGCTCATCGGGAGACGCAGCAATTGTCAGAGATATGAAATTAACTGCCTCCTCAGACCATCGGTCCGGCTGCGTCAAACCAAATTTTTCCCCTGGAGAGAACTTGTCCATTAGCGTAATCATGGCACGACCAAGTCCCTCAGTGTCCTTCATGGCCCTTCTGCTTTTCGGGTCCTTGCTCTCAAGGCAACAGTCGGGATTTGCTACTTTCTGTTAGAGAAGTCATAAACAAGACTATGTCACCCTCTACCTACCTATCTTGATATTTCCATCTTTCGACAATACAATATGAGAACAGTTCAAAGACCCATGCATTAGACCTTCTGACGCGAGATATGAGATACCCTCCAACACCTCCAAGATTTAACTCATTAACTCTGACCCTTGTTTTTAGTTTTAGTTTTATTTTATTTTGTAATCACTCACCTGATGCGCAATTGCAGCTAAGTGGGTTTCCTCAGGAAAGATGGGAAGAGGGATGAACTCCTCTAGAGAAATTTAAAAATTCTCAAATACCGCATAAAACATATCATTGTAGTGAAAGATATCGTGGAGCTTTGGGAATCTATGGTGGCGAATTCGACATAGCATACTGAGTTTGCTATTTGCATCTGGGCCAGAAAGCCATCGGATTGCAAAGCGTTCAATGGTTGCTGGAATCCTTTGCGACAATGCAATCGTTCCAGCCAAGTTGATCTCGTATCTCTTTTGATATACCTTCCAAGGACTACCGGGCCGTACCTCAAGCGGGGTCAATCCTTGGCTGGACGAGAGGTGATTATCAGGAATCGACTTCGCTAGTCCCTTCGTATTTGTGTCATCTCTTCGATTTGATAGAAGTGACAGGCTAGCCGGATCAAGGAACCGTGTCACCCGCCTGGGCTCCATTTTGAAAGCTTGGAAGAGTGAGACTAAAAGTACCGAAGACTCTTCATAGCTTTTATACTGCTGGGAAATGCGTGGCAAACGGCTCCCTGGAGCCGAATCGGGACTAAAATCCCAAGGGCCCAAATTAGATCCTTGAAACACTCAATGAAAAGCAACATGTATTTTGAATGTGGGATTGGGAAAATCAGCATTTTAGAATTTTGTACAATAAGAACAAAAAGATGAGGCAGATATTTGTTGATGAGCATGCAAGAAGGCTTGCTGAGGACAGGAGTTCAAGCTTCCGAGGCAGCGCACTTGTGAGGCTTGAAGACCTTGACTTCGGTGTGGAGGGCTCGAGGATGCCCGATGGAAAGAACATCAAAAGGCTGTCCGACATCTTCGCAAAGGTGGCGTGTAAGCGCCTCGAACCAGAGAACCGAATTCCAGCTGTTATCAGCCAACAGGCTCTGGATGAGGCTATGAAATTGTCACATATAACTCCGCAGGCTCTCCTCGAACCTCCACAAAGGTTTCCCACTCTGACATTTCCTCCTGGCTTCCATCTCCAATGTTACGAAGGCCGCAGTAGAGTTGAGGCGGCGAAAAATCAAATGAAGACGATGTTGCCAGAGGACAGATGGTGGGCTGTGGATTTATACCTTGAAAGTATATCATGGAGCCCTCACATTAGATCTACCCTAGCTGATCAAATTTTAGGCGCCGGCCCAGAGTTGAGGCGAAATCTGATGGAGCAGTACTCTAACGCAGCTAACTTCTCAGACGGCGAAATCTACCTCAAAATCTGCCACTATCAGGAGCAAGGACAGATGTCCTTGGACAAAGCCCATAACTTTGCGGAGAAATGCTGGTGGGCTCGTCTCTCGAACAATAAGCAAGACAACTTAACCCGACTTTTTAAGCACAAGGTGTACCGTAATGCCTTTGACAAATTGCGATCGGTTCCCGCACTCTGCAGAGGACTAAGGTTGGCAAGGATGAAGGACCTTATCTCTATGCGGTGCCCCAAAGTAAGTTTTCCCCATTTCGCGATTACAGGTATATTAAAGGTCTCAATAGGAAGTGGAACACTACCTTGTGTGTCACGTTATGGGCATTTGGACCGCAATCCTCAGTGGAAGGACGGAATGGATGCTTCAACTTGACGTTGACACGGTTGAGTATGTACAACAGAGAGCGCCTGGCAAGTGCTTGAAGGATCGGCAGGCCTTGAAGGAGAAGATTAATGCCGGTACACTTTTCCCTTTTGTCACAGATCTGGAGGAGCGAAACGCAATCTGGCAGAACCTTCTCAGAATCACTACTCTCATACCCTCCTTGTACACCTTTTTCGAGGATATCAAGTTTCTCATGCCTCTTACAAAGATCATGAAAAGACTCCTGGGAGAAACACCAGGGGAATCCATCCGGCAGTCACTAGAAGAAATTTTTACGGGAAACGAGCACAAGGAGCTTCTGGTGCAGGAGTCGGAATCATCCGGGGTAATTTACGCTGCAGACTTGAAAGTGCAAGTAAACATGGGAATTTTCCAACTATGGCTGTTCGCAGCGCGGAACTTCACGGACATGTTGCCAGAAACTCCCAGAAAGGAAGACAGCCAACCCGCTCCGACGACCAAGGAACCAAACCCAGCCGCCTGGTGCGCTTTCGCCACATTGGCCTACAACTTAGGATTCAACTCAGATAAAATTTGTCAGATGCGCAGGGCGACACCAGATAGGGAGCTAGCTCGCATGGTATTACTGCGGGCACGCAAAGCACCGCGCTTCAAGTATGACAGCGCAGCATTTGAAGAATACCAGAATCAGATTATAGCTATGTTCACCACAGCCAAAGAGGAGCCTGCTCCTTCCGTGGCGGCCACATTATATACAGACGGGTATGGGGAAGATATGGAGAGGAGATGCGGACGGGCATTTGAGAATGCCTATGAGGATTATCGCAAGGTTTTATTTTTGAGAGTAATGTGCGATTTGGACGGTGAAGGCAATGGAATCAGCTCTCTCTTTGTGAGAGTTTCCATAATCCTGGCTTTCTTTGGACAGTTAATCAAGGATATCTCAGGGGTGGTCTATCTACGTGGCCCGGTGCCGTTGTGCTCCGGTGTTCCCAGCCAGACAGATATGCAAGTTACACCATTCTTGACCCAACAAAATAAAGCAGAGGATCTCCGGCTGCGGAATGAGATGCTGGAGAAAGAAGTTTCAGTTTTTCGGAAACAAGTGCCTGAGATTGAAGACAAATTTAAAAGGCGTTTGAATAAGCTTGAGTCAGACAACCAGCAGCAACAAGTTGAGATCAGTAGGATTCTCAAGGAGAAAGAGGTCTCAGAGAAAGAACACAGGGATAAAATGCAAGAAGTCCAGATTCTGCAAGCTGAACTTTCGCAATGCCAATCCCAATTGAGAATAACACGGGAACATCAACATAGAATAACGGAGACGGCAGAAGAATTTCATAAATTGGAAGCTGGACTTTTGCAATGCAAATCTGAACTACAGATAACACAGGATCATCGACAAAAAGTGGCCGAGGAAGCACAGAAACTGCAAGCCGAATTAGATATGGCAGTGAATGAATGCAAAGTGGCAGCAGGGTTAAAAGAAAGCTTAGAAGCAGAAATCAGGAGCAAGCAGGGAAAAATTGAAGAACTCAGCCAATTAAATTCAAGAGCGAAAACGTGCATTAACAGCCTAAAAACGAAGAACGACAGATTTCGCACGGAACTTGATTCCAAAACGGCGGCACTTGATTACAAAAACGGGGAAACAAAGAATTTGAGGGAAGAGATACAGACTCTAAAGCAGCAAATGGCGATCCCACACCCTCAAGCAACAGCCGAGCAATCAACACCTAATCGGATTCGCATAGAGTATGTTGAGATGTTGGATGACAAAGCCTCCCGTAGTTATTTTAGAGATCATACACAAGAGGAGGTAGAAAATTTCCTTAAGAAGCAATTCCGAAAAGACAAGTTCGCGTTCCAGGAAGATGGGAAAGGCCTTGCTCTAGAGAAGGCGTTTGACTATGCAGAAAGGCATCACAAAATTCGCCTCATTCCAAAGGGAGGTGAGGTTGTGGCACAAAGAAATATTGGTCCATCAGATCAAAAGAAAATTCGTGTCAACTCAGGAAAAGTTTCAGACCAAGTCATGGCCGACGGTGAATCGGGAGCCTAGAAATATGTGAGCATAAATTTTCATTAGCATGGCATATCCTACTAAGTACATGCATTCTTTTTCTTTTATATGTTAATAGTGATTTTCAACACCACTGATCCAAGACTGATTCAATACTGCCTTTATAAGTAGTTTCGCTACGCCATCATGACCATTGTGCAATGCCCATTGCATTGGCACCAAGAACTTGGCGCCCGCGGAAGCCAAACCACCACCAACGTATCCCGGTTCCTTATAGCAAGTATAACTCAAGAGCAGTTCCACTGATGGTTTATTTCCTTTCGCAGCAGCCAGAGTCATTGGCGTAAAGCCTGACATGTCATTGGCATCAGCCCGTGTAGCATCATCATCCAAGAGAAGTCTCATGACACCCACATGGCCCTCCCTGGCAGCATAGTGTAGAGGTGTCTTTCCTGTATCATCATAGTCATCTGCTGTTGAGTCAGACTGTTTCAGAAACAGGTCGACGATTGCCTCATGCCCATTTTCTGCAGCATGGGAAAGCGGAGTGCGATCTCTTCTGTCTCGACTGTAAACTTGGTCTATTCTAGAACGGAAGAGCCTTTCCAGAATACAAACGAAGCCATTAATTGCTGCCCAGTGTGCAACTGTTCTTCTATCCCAGTCTGACACTGTGGGGTCGGCTCCTTCGTCAAGAAGCCTTATGGCCATTGTCTCCTGCCCTCCAACAATGGCCGCGATCAGAGCAGTGCCAAACAGAGGATCCCCATTATTAATGCTCTCTGGAAGAGAGATACGCTCCAGCTTATTTTGGTACACGTCCAACAGGAATTGTCGGCGCTCCTCTGAATGAAGACTTTGATGTCCAGGTGTACTAAAACAGTGTACAGCTTCTATCTTTCCCAGATTGAGTACCCCCATGCATAGCATGCCAAGTCTATCTCTTCCGCTGACCTGCTTGACAGCGGTTGTAAAAGGGCTCGACGGTGCCCTGAACAGCATTTGTAAAAGTGCTCGTGAAACCGTCACTTCTGGTAGGTTTATCACGAAGCATTCAGAAGACTGATAGGATCCTAGGCTGGAGACATTTGAGATGATTTTTTCAGATTCAACCCTCATGATTCTATAAATAAAGCACAGTGTCTGAATGCTAAAGGTATGACACACAAGCCTTAAAGGCAAGACCGTGATCTTCTCTTTGTAACTGACATCTGGGTCTGGAAGAATAAAATCCCAGATGGAATGAAGTATTTCCACTGGCATCTTGAGCAAGCAAGAAGATTCACTTCTATTTGCTCTAGGCCTATCTGGATGCTGTGTCCAACAAGCTTGAAGTAGCTCATGTTTGCCAATCTTGATATCATCTGAGGAGGTGTAAGTCCTCCTGAAATTTAAAGATTGAATGTGTACTGACCCATGGAAATGTAATGAATGAAGCTGGTGTCTCGAAGTTCTTGATGACGAAGAAGGTGATGTACAATATTGAAATTGAGCTCCATTGACATTGCATAGGCTGGGTTTTAAAACGGAATGACATATAAACATATGTAGAAAGCATAAGAGTTTACATGCTCCTTATGAAATTTCAAGTGTGCTGATAACTGATCAGTGCTTACCCCAATCAGGTACTCTAAGGTGACAATAGAGGGTGGGAGCGGCTTATGCCAAGGCTGGAAGCGGGTTCCTTGGTAACAGTAGATATTGAGAGGATAGTTATGCACAATGAGATCACATGGCAAAATTGCTACAGAATTCAGGTCCCTCTGAGTGTCTTATCACCTTGGTCACCAATAGTCACGTAGTTGCCAGTTAACTGAATAGACGAAAGATACAGTATTGGAAGGATGCACTTCGTTTCTACTAGTTGACTATGGCTCAGGCCTGCAGCTTGCTATAATGGAGGTAGATTAGAACAGTTTCTATATATAAAAACCGTCAGAGCTTCTGAGTACGCGGGTAGAAGGGTAAAGGGATGAAGAGAACCTAGGTCCGATAGTTTGCAATCAAAGGGGTCCAAGGGGGTGTAAGACAATAAACTGAATATAAATGCTTAAAATAAATTTACGGAGCGAAGCGGAGCAATATGTTTGGAAGTATATATGGCTTCAAGTACCAAATAGAAGGAGGACTCCCACCGATCAATAAGGCAGGCATGTAACAGCCCCTGATTGGATAAAATTATGGTAGTGTCAAACAACGTCCAATATAGGAAGGCAGACCCTGATATAGATTATAGACAGCTTCAATATTTATTGGAAGGTTCATTTCATCAGAACACCCTGTTTTGTCAGTCGAGAGGAAAAGTGTATAGAGAGGCTGCCTTTGATAAGAGGACTCGAAGAAAACTCAGTTTTAAAAGGAGAAACCAAGATCGCAAAAGGATTCAGTGGTCGGCGACCTCTTCGCACATCAAGGCTCATTAGTAAATATGCAAACAGTGCTACACCTATGGTCAAAGAAAAAATCAGCTTGATCAGAATTAGAAAAAGATAAGCCTTCGTAACCCTGAGGGTAAAGAGCCCCTTTAAATACATTAGTAGTGAATTCTGCTATCCCAGTTACATTATCACTTATTCGTTCCTCCATTCTGATGCCCGCGCCACTGGCTTTTTGTCAAGGCAAGCGGTAACTAAGTGAAAAGCAGAAATGTCAAATTGGAACAATCTTCATCCTTTTAAGTACATCCGCCTCTATAGCTTGATACAAAATACCCTCTCTTGTTTGAAAATTCATCGAACACTGATGCTCACCCCATTTCAAAATCATGCCCCCTCCTTGACTCGCATCTCGAAAAAACAATGTTTCTAAGCCACTTCTCCATGCATTTGAAGAAAGAGCATGATGCCTGGGGTATATCTTGACAAAGCCCCACGAGAAAGGAATTTCACGAAAAACTTGGTCTGGCTAGTAATGCTGTTAGATGATGCACAAATTTGTGAACTGACAAACATACCAAAACCACAGAATCATATCCAGCATCCACAGAGGCTACACCTATTTTTACATGAAATAAAGACTGAATTGTTATCAAGCTAGTCCAAAGTGAAACCGGCACAATAACATTTTTCAGACTTAAATACTGAAGCCTTTGGCCACATTGAAGCTGTGAGTTCCAAGTTGTTTGCCATTGCACTCCATTGAATGTAAAAAAGCGTGCTCCTGTGATGTCAATCAAGTTGTTTCGGCAAGTCGATGAATTCCACTCATGGTTGTAAGGAGTGATAGTGATATGTCGTGCCCCTGTCATATACCGTATATCCCGTGGGAACGATCCGGACAAAACCAGCTCCTTAGTTGATGGCAGACATATATTGATGTCCTTCTGCTGCAGATAGAATCTGAAGTCCAACACGACGGAGCAAGCATTGTGACCCCAGTATTCCACCAGCCGGAGAATGTCAGGTATAAGACATCGTGTTATCGTAAGACGCTCGATTGTGGGAAACCCGTGCAATTCATCAGGACCGGGAATGCTGGGCAAAAAACTACTCATGTCTAAAATATCCAGTGCATCGAGACACAGTTCCTTTAACGCCGGGAATTTTTGACCAGTAAGCGTCTTAATGATAGGAGAAGACAGAGCTCTGTTCTTCAAAACCAGCCGCTTCAGACAGGGCATAATAGGGAAGTCAACCGGGGCTGCGTTGGGAATATCTATGAGGGATAAGTCTCTTAGGAATGGTAGGCACCCGAGAACATGAACCAGAACAGAGTTCGTAGCTGGTGTGCAGTTTATGTCCGAAATTCTAGCCATGTCAGTTTAATAGACATATGAAGGAAGAAATAGGTAACGCACATCAATGTCTGCAGATGTAAATGTGAATTCCTTATCGACATCATCGATCCAGCGATGAAGCTAAATTGTAAAAAGAGAAAATACGAACAATCCGTTAACAATGGAAGGGGAAAGGAGGGAGGTAAAAGGGAAAAGATAACAAAGATATAGAAAGGAGTGGGAAAGACTTACTGGGCTTTTGTCTGCAGCCTTGTGATACCAGTATTGGGTAACTCCAGCCCAAATTTCCCGGTCCCGAAGGTCGCTTTCAACAGCCATTCTATATCTGGCAAGGTCACCAAGGCATTCAATCCATGTCTCCTCAAACGCTGGTACACTTTCCATAAGAAGTGCCACCATGGAATAGGCTGTGTAAATAAACTCCAACATGTGATCCAGGCAATCGGGAAGGTGGTGTCTCATAAGTTCCAGGAAAGAGTGGATGCCATGTCGCCACATGCGGGCAGGCATACCATATTCACTGGCAAGTTGTCGAAGTGCTGGGCTGGCGGATGGGTGCTGCGAGGCCAAAAAGAAATCATGATGATCATGGAGAAGGGTCTTGTGTAGTCCAATTAATGCTTGCCACTGATCTTTAGTTGGAACCTTTTTTGACTGAAACTGTTGCTGAACTACTTTAACGCATTTCATCTCAACCATAACTAGACTGGCATATATGTTGCCAACTTCGTTAATCAATTGCTGCTCTGAAATCGGTCGAGTTTCTGGTTGGCGAAGCATAGGCGATGTCGGTGGCCGGGATGGGTCATCTCCCTCAATTGAGCCCGCTCTGGGTTGATATGCGTCAAGAAAACCAGGGTTGGTTAGAGGGGAATTTGTATGATGCGGGGGTTGACTAGTATTCGATGCAAAAGTCCCATTGCTGCGGCCAGTAGAGTAACCTAAGACAATCAGACTTCGCCGTCTTTTCAGTTTGGGTTGAATAAACTTGAATCTGGATTACCTCTAAAAGTCCCTTCTGGTTGGGATTGAGGGGAATCCAAGCCCCCAGATTCCTCCACAGCGGCAGGCTGCTTCCTCAAGTTGGCCTGGGAAGTAGCAGTAGTTTGAGGAGCAAGGCTCAGATTTTTCATATTAAGGTTCTCCAATCTGTGCTGGTTGATAGTGTCCTGGGTTGAATGGTCACTCAGCTCAGGCACTACAACATTGATATTCCTAGGAAGGTCCATAAGTTAGAGATAATCTGTAATGACAAAACTTTCACACAACAGCTCTACTATACTAACCTTGCCATTACCTCTTCCTCCTTTGCATCTGAGCCTGGCGGGCTTCTTGGTTTTGTAATTTGGACCATCATATAAGTCTTCTAGTAATAATGGAAATACTTTGTAAAGTATATGTCAATTGCAATTGCATCAGCAGAAGAAGAGTTGTCTGAAATAGATAAAGAGCTAACAAGAATTTTGGAATGTCAGCAGGAAGAGAATCAGTTATATATGATAAACAGGCAGCAGTTCCTAAGCTAAAAATCATGCTGCTTTTTGCCTTGTTCTTGCACAATCTCTTGCAAACCACTGGCTCCTTGTGCCTATTGCCAACACACTACTTAATAAGCTCAATTTAACACTTGGACAGTGATATCAGCCAGTTCTGCTCACATAAGGCCTGTTACAACAGGAAGCATTCTGGATAAAAGAAACAGGCAAGGAAGATAAAGAAGAATAATCCTGGCTGGTGACATCTGATGCGCAACAGGGAAGGCCTGAACTCCGTTCTCTTGATTCCATTCAAAGGCATCCTTAACGGCTCCATGGTGTCGACTGGTTTTCTAGATGGATTGGAATTGCGATGCGCCTGTTGGTCGACCCACGTCTGTTCAATTCACCCAGTCTCGGTTAACTTCCCGCAATGTAGCCAACTCAGTGACCCATATTTCAAAGATCTCATGGGTTCGCCAGCACCAGTCGCTCTCCCAGGAGAGAAACAGGGGTGTATTAGTAGCACAAAATATTTCCCAAAAGTCAGGAATAAAAGTGTCATGTTACCACGTGATTACCCAACAAACTCCATCCAGCAAACATTACAATACACCTCACCTATACCTTCCTAACCTTCATCATCTGCTCCCATAAATAGTGTCATCTTATAGGCCAAAAAAAACTGCCTCTGGCTCAGTTTTCTCCGGCAGCTTCTAATCTTACCTCAACTCCCACAGCCTTCCTCAGTCATAATGTGGGAACCAGTTGCTCTCCCTTTCAAGAGTGACTCTCCGTTCCTACCCCCTCTACCTACCCCAACTGAAATACGGGCATGTCGCAATATTATATGGGACCGCTTTGGTTTAGGAGCTAAGATTGTAGCGGTAAATGACAATATTGTTGTCAAATTTGGACCCAGCCTATGCGCCAGCGAGGGACAGGCTTTGATTTACCTTGAACGACACGTCCCCGAAGTTCCAGCTCCTCGACTGTATGCGATGTACCGAGATTCTGAAGAGCTCTTCTTTGTTATGCAGCGTGCTCCGGGAGTGCAACTTGACTCGATCTGGGCGTCATTGACTGAGCCTGAGAAAGATGGTATTGTCGCCAAACTCCGTCAAGCATTTGAAACTATGCGGCGGGCTAAGAGCCCATGGCCCGGCGTTTTTGGAAGTTTGGACGGTGGTGGTTTGCATCACTACTTCTTCTGGTGCCAGAATGGTGGTCGCAAGTATCTGGGACCTTTCGACAGTGAAGCTGCCTTTGTTAAAGGGCTCATAAGCAATTATCAAGCCTTGGCTAAACGCAGAAATCTTCCGGACCCTAAAACCCGCGCCAACATAACCTACCTCACTTCCGTACTACAAGGTTATAAACCCACATTGACGCATGGGGATGTGCAGATGAAGAACATTGTGGTTGCGGAGAGCCACCGAGATTACCAAGGAAAGCGATCATTTGATATTATGCTTGTGGATTGGGAATGTGCTGGGTGGTATCCTGACTTTTGGGAAATATTTTGTGCTACTAATACACCCCTGTTTCTCTCCTGGGAGAGCGACTGGTGCTGGCGAACCCATGAGATCTTTGAAATATGGGTCACTGAGTTGGCTACATTGCGGGAAGTTAACCGAGACTGGGTGAATTGAACAGACGTGGGTCGACCAACAGGCGCATCGCAATTCCAATCCATCTAGAAAACCAGTCGACACCATGGAGCCGTTAAGGATGCCTTTGAATGGAATCAAGAGAACGGAGTTCAGGCCTTCCCTGTTGCGCATCAGATGTCACCAGCCAGGATTATTCTTCTTTATCTTCCTTGCCTGTTTCTTTTATCCAGAATGCTTCCTGTTGTAGTTAGTTTTGCTTGTTTGTCTTATGATGTTCGGGGTTTTCTGTTGCTTTGTGGCCATATCGCACATCTGCTTGGGCTTTGCCACGGGGCGGCAAAGCATGGGGTGGGGAGGCTTGTTGTGGGGCCCGAGGACTTCTTCCATCTCGTATTAATGTTTTTCCGCATTGATCAACTTAATAATAATATAAGCAACAACCTCACTCATCTAGCAAGTTCAAATTGGGACAGGATATAAAGGCTTACGACAAATTTACTAAGCAGTCATTCTATCTCAAATGGCGTATGCTGCGTCAACATTACGCACCGCTGGGGCAAGAAGCAATAGACAAGCTAGGCGGCCAGAGAGGTTTCGGGAGTCAATCAGGTCACCCCAATTTCCCTGTCATGTGTTACCCCTATACGTTACCCCTATACTCATTCACCACCAGGTGTATGGCTTTGGTGTGGCTTTGGCATGGAGCTCCACCAGACGAATTGATCACACTCATACCCTGGCATGGTATTGGCGTTCGAACCGCGGCGTTTGCTCGTTATGGCTGCCAGAACAAGGATCCGAAACTCCTCATCATCTGTCAGATTTTTGAGCACATGTTAAAGCAACACATCAGGTATGGATTCGTCCTTGCAGCAAGCATATTGATGTTTTGATTGTACTAATGAAGGAATAAGGTCGGTTAAACATATACACCAGGTCTCTCTTGGGCCATGAATACAAACTGTAGAGCTTGTCTCAATTTCCAAAATATTAACAACCCGACAGTTCAGACAAGCTAGAACTCGCATATTCAGCAAAAAATCAAATATCCCATCTTCAACTCTGGCTTCATATTGTTGTATGCATCCACTCCTCAACTCTGCACTGTCCTCAACTTTGCCTCCACCAGAAAAGACACCTGGCTGTGGAACAGACTTCTTGACACAAACGCACTACAAATCTCGCAAAATTCCTTCATCACGCAGCGCCGGAATTGGGATATCACGCGTCCATTCGTTACACTTGATAATCGGGCGTCGTTGCTCGCCTGGCTCGTAGGCTTCCCCATTCGGTTTCGTCCAAATCATTGGACACCGTCCAGTAATGGGGTCGGGTTTGAAGCTTGGCCCCTGTTGTTTGGGTGGTTTTGGCAAATTTTGCAGAATAGCACCGATTCTGCCCTTATGGAAATCGTCGGGAAGAACCCATCCAATATTTATTATATTGTGGTAATGGGCGGATTCTCGGGGTCTATATTCGGATCTCTCCTCATACCTCATCCCACCAAATGCGATGATGTCGCCTGTGACATGAAATAGAGTTCCTCTTCCATCTGGGTCGGTTTCCACAAAGATACCTTCGTGATATCGCTTTTGTGGGTCGAGAGGGTCAGGGCTTGCCGTGTCAAGTTGTGGTATGTATACTCTGTACTGTCCTGATTGCCCCTGAGCTTGTTGAGTCTGCGAAGGCAAAGCTCCTTGATTGGACATGTTGCGATTTTGTAGGGGAACCACTGGAAGAGAGTTTCAATGAGAGGAGGTGTGTGTTCTTGTTGTGGATGAACAATATTGACATTTTGGAAATCCCAGCATTTGCCAGGGCACATCAGAAGATTTATATAGAAACAATGTGCTATGGTGAAAAAATTCAGCTTCTAGGAATTGTTTATAAGATGCCAGAATAACTTGGATTTTTTTAGCATATGCCACATACTTGCAATGATTCACACTAAGCTGCTGGGAACTGACCAAATTGTGCAAACAATAATCCATGCTATCTATTGTGATGCATGGCTGCATTGTTCTCCCATTCTCCAGTTCACTAGTAAGGTCTAGAGAGGCTGAGAAAGCTGCCCAGAGGGGTGTGAATTACCAACACTGGTTGGCTGTTAAAACTATGAGGTTCCAAATAATATGATATTGTTTAGGACATGGTGTCAGAACAAAGTTTCGGGAGCACTGTGGAGATTAATCCATCAGTCCCGCAGTGATGGAATGAGTGGATCCTTCACAAGTTTGTTAGGATAAGCGCACTTTCACAGGGTTAGGTTGCCGAATGGTGGGTTAGGTTGCCGAATGGTGTTTCTGCTCAGAATCGCCCGGCCTCGTCGCTTGGACCATGGCTAGAACATGCTGGGCGCATTCAACGATGCAACAATGGTTTTCCCTTTTTTAAAAAATCCCTGCATTTATGCCGCTCCTTTGCGCTCCCCTATCTTTAGCCACGAATCCCACAGACCTGTAGTTCGCCATTAGTGTCAAAAGACTGGGCTGTGATACTAGCCAAGTGTCAAGACACCACAGTCAATACGGAATGTTTGACTACAAAGGAAGGTGTCCTGAACTAAAAGTAAAGTGACAAATCACCTCTCTATTCATAATAGCTCAATATTTGCCAATCAATATCACCTTAGTAGCAGAGCTAGTCTCTTTCGAGGCTGAGGGGATACCAGATGTTGATGGTAACTTACTCGGCGTGAAAAAGCACTCTGACCAATTGTAGGCCTCACACTTTGGCCAAAGGTTTCAACATCGTACAGGACGTTGAAATTTTCACAAACACCCCTGTAACTGAACTTCTCAGCATTGACAAAGATGCGGAAGGAGGATGAACTAATGATCCATGAAGTGGACGAAGGAATTTGACTAAGGAATTTGACTATTCCTAGACAAGTTTAACGAGACTTTCGCCGACTTACGCCAAGATTATGTTAGTTAGAGCATTTAGCGCGGGGTGCCAAGTCCCACGAGCATTCCAGAGTTTGATAGCCTTGTCTCACAAAGCCAGACGCTACTTCATTCGTGGACAAGCTCAGTCACAGGGCCGTTTTTGAAAACTAATGGTTATACGGGGGGGGGTTTTGGCGCTGTTATAAC
>JAFEJD010000683.1:0-16759 GCA_018296065.1 Blastomyces percursus
AAGGATACTTAAGGAAACTCAGGATGATATTGCTCTTGTGACGCAGCCATCAATGAATATATTGATATATTACTAAATTTAGAAGTCAGCACAGCTTCATTCAATGGAACAAGGCAGAATAACAGTTCATTATCAAAGCATACCGTGTTTGTATGGGAATTGCTATAGAAGTTGGTGAAGTTTGTTCAAATGGTGTGTCTGCCAAGAACTGACAGAATTTTTTCGAATACGCTAAATCTTGGCAATCCTATAGCCTGGAGTTTGTTAACCTTGTAGGTTTTCCCTCCCGATCCGATCATGCGATTACGGTATTACTAGATGTGTTATCTCATGTAGCCCTGTGACGATTGTTGCCCTACAACATCACAATTTGGCAAACCACAGGGAAGAAAGTCGTGGGCAGAGGAAGAACATAAATAACATTTACATTTTTCACCCAAATTTTTGAATGCTTACCCTGAAAAGCTCAGTCAAACTATCGCATTCATTATGTAAAACAACACCTGCGCCCTCAAGAAATGAAATGCCGCATACACAAAAATCCCAATCTCAATTGATCAAAGCAAGAGAAATCAAAGCACCTTATTCCCAAGTCGTTGTGACATCTGGATAGTTCCTGCTGTCCATGCCCAGGTCCTCATAGACAACGTCGTCATCTATATCGAATACAGAGAGCATTAGTCAGTGGTCGCGTCGATCATGAACTATATATATTTGAGCCAAAACTTACCTTTGAGAGGAGAAGTTCGGGATTCATCCTGGTGTTCAAGCATCTCAGCTACCTTGTCGGCTTCTGCTGGGTCCTGGTGCTGACCACCAATAAGGAGGAATTGCGCATTGGGGAAATCCAGGAACTCAGATCGTAATGGCACCCAACGAAGGTCATCAAACTCTTTCTGAACGCTGCATGTTGTTAGCCATCAAAAGCTCAACATCTCCACCACTACTATTTTTTATTTTTTATTTCTGATCTGTCTCTATAGCAGTGGGCCAAACTAGACTTACTTTTGTGGGTAGTCTGGCCCCTGAGGCAGTCGGGCCGTCTCGGGTCCGCCATACTCTGGGTTCTTTGCACTTGCAATGAAACTACCACGCTCTTGGAGGCCAATGTCCTTCTGAACCTCACCAAGCTCCGAAGGAACCGTCAAACGGTATGCAAGGTGTGAAGTGCGATTCTTAGATGTTATCACATAAATGCCCTCGGCAATGGGGGTTGCGGCGGGAGTATACGTCGTTCCCCGTGTCGCCGTCTCCTTCTCAATCGCAAGGAACGAGTCTCTGATGCTTTTTACCGTGGTGTGTGCTTTCTCCACAAAACCCATAAATCGATCCCGCGTAGATTTTGGAAGTACCTTTTTGGGTAGCACAAGCAAACGGCAATTCTGATTGTCGCCAATCGTGCCTTGACCCAATTTTGCGTCCGGGGGAAGCGGCCGAAGGACGATGAAACTCCGTGCCACATCCCCGACACCTTCTGGCTCCTCGACTCCGACCTTGCCACGGAAGAAGAAATATATAATTCCCTTTTCGAGGATGTTGGATGGGAGCTTTTTTACCTGTTCTCCTGTTTTAACGGCTGTCGGTTCCGGTGCTTTCTCCTTGCTTCCAGGTACAGCAACGTGTTCTTTGTGTGGTTGTTGTTTTCCAGGAGCTCCAGCGTCGCCCTTGTGTTGTTCCGCTTCACCCGGCATTTTAACTTCTTCCTTCTGTTCTAATTCTTTCGCTTGGTTCGGTTCTGGCTGTTTCGCTTCCTTTTCTAGCTCCTTAGGTTTAGCCTTCGGCTCTGTCTCTTTCCGCGCCTCTTTCTGTTCCGGCCGTTCAGTATCCATCTTTTCAGGCTCTTTCGGCTCGTTTGGTCCGCCGTTGATCGCTTCTGCTTCCTCCTTCCGTTCCTCAGTAGGTGGTTCCTCCTTACCCTTCTCGAACTTCCCTTCTCCTAGGTCAGTTGGCTCTTCCTTTTTTTCGCGCTTTGTTTTGAGAATTTCTTCCTGTTCGCTCCCCTTCCTCTTCCCGCCAGCGGTTTTCTTCGTGCCAGCTCGGGCACCTTGGTGCAGAGCTTCATTTGCCTTGACAGCCGCCTGTCGAGTTGATGTTCTGGATGGCATCGCGAAAGAGTTTAGAGCTGGTTCAGCTGAGCTGGTTGTGATTTATGATACCAATTAGGATGCACGCGGGTCTGCGAGTGAGATATGGTTGGCTTTGCAGCCCAGTTTTCGCCATTTAAGACTGTTGGCAACGGTTGAACAACGACTGATGTCATGCACTCGTCAGCGAAAGGCAATTAGCAGGTATGTCACGTGATGTTCTGCCATGGAGCTCAAGTGGTAATCAATATCTAATGTATGCAATTTCCACATCATTGAAAAGCATATAATTGGACGTATTCCAATATCCCTCTCCAGAAGAGTTTGTAGCCCACCTATTCAATATCCATCTTATCTTCCTGTGATGGAAAAGTATTCCCATTCAAGTTAATTCCATATGGAACCTGCGTAGGAAAATCCCCGTCAACACTTGACATTTCAGCATTCTGTGAATCAGGGGGATAGTCCGTGTATCCACGTCTCCGTCTTCTCTTGCGTGGTTTGGCCGACGTAAATACCTTCCCACGATGTTCAAGGTCGACGATTTCTATAGATTCGGCCTCTGAAGAGCAATCAATTGTCGATTGCCCGCTCAAGAAATTCCCTCCTTTTCTTTTCCGCCCTCTCATACGTAATCTGTGATACCCATAGTCTGTTATATCTGAATCACAATCCAATGCTCTCATTGCATCAATAAGCCCTGTCTTTGCAAGATCATCGGCTCCAGCCTCGTTCTTTAACCGGTGTCTGGTTCGTTGAGGCGTCGAAGGCCTTGATTCAGCTTCCTCATATTCATAGGGCGCAACTATTTCTATATCCCCATCGTATCCGGCATCATGGGCAGATATGTCCTCCACCACTAAGGTGTCGTTGTGTCCGTCAGCGGAGTGTACGATGGTACAGTCATTCGAGTGTCGTGTGGTATTAGAGGGATTTTCTGAAGCGAACGCAGCAGAGTGCTGCCTGTTTGGTTGTCGCTCTTGTGCCGGTTTTGGAGATAGAGAGGAACGGGTCGTTCCCGCGTGATGGGGATTCATTCAGAACCATCTGAACGACAACATAGGATAACAATAAACTACCCTTTCAGTCCATCTCAAAATTAGAAGGACATATTAGTCGTATGCATATATCTGGGTAGAAAATATATGGATGTATGTCGAAAGGAGATGCAGCGGCCTTCAACATATGGCGCAAGAAGACAAAATTGAGGCTATTCAGATTTAGCAGACAAACGGGGCAGTTACACGTCCGCTTTCGGCCACCTCAAAAATTGTATTTCTAACGAGCCCTTTGCTCTGACTTGACTCTTTTGCCATGCTCCAGTTTATCTTTGAGCATTGGAGGCCCGAGGGGCCATGTTTTCGGCTTGTGATTTGCGGGCTTGAGCTTGTCTGTAAAAGAGCGCCAACTGGCCAATGAGGCTCAAGCTGCTCAACCCACCCGCTTAGTCACCGCCCGCCCGGTGGAAACCACAAAGTGTCCTGTCCGCGCACCAGGAGGGAGGTCGGAGACACGATAGTCTTGAACGATACAACACCCCATCTTGCCATTACTCTCGACTGCCAATCTGCCTCTCTCCGAATCCGCTTTATGAATCGCAATCGGTAGTCGATAATCTTGACCTGTGCGCGGAGCTTATACGTAGTATACGGGTGGCTCCCGCCAACATCAATATGCAGTCCTCTCCAAATATGCTGACGAAGGTATGTTGTACCTCCTCTGCCCCCTTTACGTTGATTCCTGTGAACGTCCTTCTGATATATTTTATGCAGTTCGAGTCCAAGTCGTCTCGAGCGAAGGGCATCGCATTCCATCCGAAACGGTGAGTCGGTTCCTGGACACCCTTCCCTGTGCACAACTCGCTAACATCAGCAGACCATGGCTTCTAGTGTCTCTGCACTCCTCTACCATCCAATTATGGGATTATCGCATGGGCACTCTGATAGATCGCTTTGAAGAACATGACGGACCTGTTAGAGGCATCGACTTTCATAAAACGCAGCCCCTGTTCGTTTCCGGGGGAGATGATTATAAGATTAAGGTGTGGTCGTATCAAACGCGTCGGTGCCTTTTCACGCTGAATGGCCACTTGGACTATGTGCGGACAGTCTTTTTCCACCATGAGCTTCCCTGGATTGTTTCAAGTTCCGACGACCAGACCATTCGCATTTGGAACTGGCAAAATCGATCATTAAGTAAGAGGCACTGTGTTAAATGCTATTTTGGTTTGAGGAGAGACTGATAAAGAGACACCTAGTTTGCACGATGACCGGGCACAACCACTACGCCATGTGTGCTCAATTCCACCCCAAAGAAGACCTAATTGTTTCCGCTTCCCTTGATCAGTCAGTCAGAGTTTGGGATATATCCGGCCTCCGGAAAAAGCACTCTGCACCAACCTCATCGTTGAGTTTCGAGGATCAGATGGCGCGTGCAAATGCCTCCCAAGTAGATATGTTTGGCAATACTGATGCCGTCGTCAAATTTGTTCTTGAAGGCCATGATAGAGGTGTCAACTGGGTTGCATTTCATCCAACACTCCCGTTGATTGTATCTGCAGGTGATGATCGACTGGTGAAGCTTTGGAGAATGAGCGGTATTTCTATTTATTGTACACTTTGTGGACCCCGTTAATGATTCTAACGTTTGTTTACAGATACCAAAGCATGGGAAGTGGACACTTGCCGGGGCCACTTCCAAAATGCGTCTGCTTGTTTATTCCACCCGCACCAAGACCTAATCCTTTCGGTGGGCGAAGACAAAACTATTCGAGTCTGGGATTTAAATAAACGGACGTCAGTTCAATCATTTAAACGTGATATGGATCGGTTCTGGGTCATCGCTGCCCACCCCGAAATAAATCTCTTTGCTGCTGGCCATGATTCAGGTGTAATGGTATTTAAACTAGAAAGGGAACGGCCCGCCTCCGCCATATACCAAAACCAGCTCTTCTATATCACGAAAGAGAAACACTTGCGGTCCTATGATTTTACCAAGAATGTGGAGTCTCCTCCAATGCTATCCCTGAAAAAGCTAGGCAGTCCATGGGTCCCGCCGAGAACTCTCTCCTACAACCCAGCGGAACGCGCGATTCTGGTCACTTCTCCTACCGATAGCGGCACATACGAACTTATTCATATTCCCAGAGATTCTACAGGTGCTGTGGAACCAACTGACAGTAAAAGGGGTCATGGGACATCCGCTGTATTTGTAGCACGCAATAGATTTGCAATCTTCAGCCAGTCTTCTCAGCAAATTGACATCAAGGACTTGAACAATTCGACGACGAAGACAATCAAGGCACCCCATGGAGCCACAGATATTTACTTCGGTGGAACGGGAGCGCTTCTTCTGATTACTCCCACGACTGTTGTTCTTTTTGACATTCAGCAGAAGAAGCAACTTGCGGATTTAAGCGTTAGTGGCGTGAAATACGTGGTATGGTCTAATGACGGGCTCTACGCAGCCCTGTTAAGCAAACATAATGTTACAATTGTAACCAAAACCCTGGAGCATGTTAGCACCCTCCATGAGACCATCCGCATCAAGAGTGCCACATGGGATGATGCGGGCGTATTGCTCTACTCCACGCTTAACCACATCAAATACTCGCTTCTGAATGGGTAAGTTCAAGTCAAGTACTTTACAAGAATTGGAAAGCTGACTGAGCCTAGTGATAACGGGATTGTCCGCACTATGGATTCAACGGTTTACCTAGTTCGCGTAAAGGCAAGAAATGTCTATTGTCTTGATAGAACTGCCAAGCCGATAATCCTTGAAATCGATCCGACCGAGTATCGGTTTAAACTAGCTCTGGTCAAGAGAAATTACGACGAAATGTTACAAATCATCAAAACTTCGAGCCTTGTGGGGCAAAGCATTATCTCCTACCTTCAAAAGAAAGGATACTCCGAGATCGCTCTTCAATTCGTTCAAGACCCCCAGACCCGCTTTGAACTTGCTCTTGAGTGTGGCAATATCGACGTAGCCATTGACATGGCCAAACAACTCGATCATCCTAAATTGTGGAACCGACTTGGTGCCGAAGCACTGGCCCATGGGAATCACCAGACTGTTGAAATGACATACCAGAAACAAAGGCTGTTTGACAAGCTGTCTTTCCTATACCTGGCAACTGGCGATAAAGAAAAGCTCACTCGCATGGCGAAAATCGCGGAGCACCGAGGAGACTTCACATCACAATTCCAGAATGCCCTTTATCTAGGTGACGTAGAGGGTCGGATACAAATGTTCAAGGAGATCGATCTTCGTATGTTGCATGACCCCTTTTCCCATATCTTACTCATGCTGACAATGTCTAGTCCCTCTTGCCTACATGACGGCAAAATCCCATGGTCTAGAGGAAGAGGCCGCGTCCATTCTTGAGTCCTGCGGCCTCACTGAAGAAGAGATCACCCTGCCATCACTTGGCAAACCAATAAACCAACTTCCACGAGCTATTGTACCTACTTTCAAGTCGAACTGGCCTGTTAAAGCTGCGTCCCATTCATCGTTCGAGAAGGCTCTTCTTGGGGAGGTTGGCGAAGATATTGGCGCACCGACCAATGGATACGAGGCGGAAGAAGGCGAAGATGTTGGAGGACTTGGTCGTGATGAGTTGGGTGAAGAGCATGACGAAGAAGATGCTGCTGGATGGGACATGGGTGATGAAATTAATGTTGAGGATGTAGACGGCTTTGTCAACGTTGAGAGCGCTACAGGCGGGGCTGGTACCACTGAAGCGGATGTATGGGCGCGAAATTCCCCTCTCGCGGCTGATCATGTCGCTGCCGGATCCTTTGAAACTGCGATGCAGTTGCTCAACCGCCAGGTTGGCGTGGTAAACTTCGAGCCTCTAAAATCACGATTCTTAGAAATCTACCAAGCCACAAAGACGTATCTGCCCGCCTCAGCGGGATTGCCTCCACTCGTCAACTATATCAGGAGAACGGTTGAGGAAACAGATTTCAGAAACGTCCTTCCTATCATCCCTAGGGACCTTGAGTCCGTTGCAAGCATTGATCTGCAAGAGGGATACGCTGCGATGAGAGCTAACAAACTTGAGGATGGCGTGAAGATCTTCCAACGCATCCTCTACACCGTCCTTGTCAACGTTGTCTCATCTGAGAGCGAAGTCGAGGAAGCGAGGAAGATAATCACCACCGCCCGGGAGTACATACTGGCGATGTCAATCGAACTAGAGCGACGGGCCATCGGCACGGATACCCCGGAGAACTTGAAACGAAGTCTCGAGCTATCTGCCTACTTCACCATCCCGAAACTCCAAGTCGCCCACCGGCAATTCGCGCTCAGAGCAGCAATGAAACTCGCATTCTCGAAGCAGAACTTCTCATCGGCCCTCAGCTTCGCCAACAGAATGATCGCTAATGGTGGCGTCCCCAAATTTCTCGATGAGGTATGCCTTCTTTATCTCCACTTTCCCTTCATTTATTCCAAACATTCCATTCCTACCAGCATTCATTTTATTAATAAAACTCTCAAACAAAAACAGGCACGGAAAGTCAAAGCCCAATGCGAGCGGAGCCCCCAAGATAAGATCGATATTGAATTCGACCAGTTTGCCGAATTTGATATCTGCGCTACATCCTTCACGCCCATCTACAGCGGCTCACCTAGCGTCACATGTCCGTTCACAGGCGCGAAGTATCATGAACAATACAAAGGGTCCGTATGTCGCGTCTGCCAAGTAACGGAAATTGGAGCGCCGGCGAGCGGTTTGCGACTATTTGTTCCTAGGAAGTCTTAGATTGTTGACATGGTTGATTTGTGCTGTCGGTTGATTGTTTGATGAATTCTTCTATATTTAATTTATATTTTTTTATTTCCTCCCACTTGCTTTTAACGTGACCTTCCTATTTTCCTCCTCCTTTCCGAGAAAAAAGGAACGAATAGTCTCGAGAAAAAGCAACTGAATGAATAGGGCGTTGCTGCTCAATGTTTTATCGTCCCATTTATATTTTCATTTTACTCAAGCGCTTTTTTGTTTCCATTTTTGACTCTTGAATGTCGACTTTTCCTTCCGTTCAATTTATTATTCCAAAGTGAGAAAATAGCAATGAGGAAAGTGTACCATCTATTTTGCCGAATATTGTCTCATCAACCATTTCTTTCATATTGCAATTAGGTTTCAAGTGTGGGAGGGAATTTATATGTTTCTCATCACCTTGCCATCTACCCAAACGATTCCGTCGCAACGTCACATGAACCGCGAGGTATATAAAATTACTACACAAGGCTCATTATATACCCGCTATGGTTTTAAATACCCCTTTAACCTCTATATATATTAGTATCACATTTAACGCTCGGCAGTGTGAAGATGATAGCTGTCCATATCTTGTTACAAAATGCACCCCCCCTACGAGGCCAATAATGCCATGATGACGTTAGAAGTACGGAATCGACAGCTACAAAACAAACGTCATAGGACCGTGGACGAATATGAAGCCTTTTTTAATTTACATAATGTCTATGAATGCCCTTTTTACACGTATATATTTACATATGATTCAAAGAAAAAGGTTCAAACCAGCTAACCCACGGACCAAGTCTAAATGAGTAGAGATCTTGAAACCCTCCGTCCACCAACGCAACCAGAAACCAAAAGGACATGCGCCAAACCGTTTAAAATATATATACAATGCCGCGAAAACAAACGTTTTAGGAGATGTGTGTTTAGTTTCCACTACAAATGTCTCCGCACAAGTCACAAGTGGCGCGATCAAGGCCACAGACATAATTATCTGGTATCATCGTCATCCACCACATCAGAAGCCGGGGGACCCGTTGTCCACCAACGTTCCCCAGGGTAGGTGGAATACATGCTACAACAAACCCATCAATCAATCAACCTATCAATCACACCTCCCGTCCTTCCACCCAGTCCTCCACCTCTCCTCCCACTTCGTACAATCAAACACCTTCTTCCCCAGTTTCCTATTAACCTCATTATGCGCCTCGCACATCCAGGTGCCAAACTCCGCGCGCGTCTTCAGACGAGGCTTATTCGCGCCGCTAGGCTCGTTCATCCAGGCGCGGAAATCGTCCGCGCATACCCAGCAAGGGTAGAGTTTGCTGAACAGCGAGAGGAAGCTGCGCATGTCATTCTGCTGCTGTGGGGTGGCGGTTGTGGGGTAGGTGGCGGTCATGCTGTGGAGGAGGGTCCATGTGTTGCGGCCTAGGACTTCGACGTCGGGAGGGCAGTCCTGGGGCAGGGCCGCTGTGGTTTGGTCTTGGGCGGTTGGAGTTGTAGTTGTCCTTGTCATTGTTGTTGTGGAGGAGGAGGAAGGGGTGGCGGGAGCTCTGCCCTTCATGAGGGCGCGCCAGTCGGAGATTGACACACAGGTGCGGCAGCTGGTGGGGAGGGATCCTTTGTCAGTTTTATCTGAGTTGTAGAGCTAGCTACTTGAGGGGCCTGCGTGTATGTATAGAATGGCGCGGGAGGGTGCAAGGCAGGGCTAGAATGTGAGGGAGCATGGGAGCAGTATGCTTATGGACCTATGTCAACTTACGGCTTTCCATCCTTATCCAGGATCATCCCCTTGGGCAATTGTATTTTTCCCTGGGAGCCATCTTCCTGCTCACCATTTTGTGTAACGGTGTGCTTTGATTTGCGTCTTGCCTCTTTAAGAGCCTCAACTTGCTCAGTCAATATCTCCGCCATGGTGGTATACAGGTGGCAATTTTCAGAGCTGTTGGACGTGGACCTGCGCGCGAGTTGAGAGGTAGTGAACTATTGAGCTTGAATTATGGGTTGCCGGAGGTATCTAGATGGGGTGTAAAATGTTCCTGAGTGTAGATTGAAGGTTATAATTTCAAGATTGTTGGTGACATGCGGAATATTCTGATCATTGAACGCTGAGAAATCAAGCTTGGACCAGCCAGCTAGGAAGTTTGCGCCGCTAAATAACGCAGCCGGGCTTGGCCAACGGTCGAATAACATCACCCAGCTAGCAAGTTCTTTGCGCCGCAAAAATACCTCTATTTATCAACGAGCTACAATAATATCCAGAAACAAATGGCATAGCTATGTAACAAGGAGGAGGATCACAAAAATAGCCGTCAACCGGCCTCGCATATCCATACCTACCTTAACGCGTCCATAATCGACCCCCCAGTCGCGTCAACCCCGCCACAAAGAGGAAGAAGAACAAAATTAAGTTCCCGTTTGCATATCGCCATGTCTGATTCGGACTCCGATTCCGATTCTTTGTCCTCCACGGGCATTCCTTCAGATGATGTCCTCGAGAAGGGGCTGCGCGACACTGTGGGGGCCATATTTAAGAAGGGAAACCTGGAGCAATTGACGGTGAAGCGCGTCCGGGCTGCGACGGAGAAAACGCTGTCACTAAACGAGGGGTTCTATAAGAATGATGAGGTTTGGAAGGCTAAGAGTGACCGGATAATTAAGCAGGAAGCAGTATGTTTATTTCTTATCCTCACCACCTTTTATTTTTTGAGGAGAAAATTATACCAATTTTATTCACGGTCAGAACGAAGTGTCTTTTTGCTTTTAGAAGTACTAACAAACAGCCGTGCGGTATTTAAGGAGAAACAAGAGGAATTGGCCGTTGAGAAGGAGAAAAAGAAGACAGCCCCAGCACCTCCAAAACAGGTACCTCCTCTGAAAACCAAGGGGCCTAAGCGCGCTTCGAGTACATCACAACCTGCTAGAAAAAGACGGCGAATGGCTACTCCATTAGAATCCGAGGAAGATCTGTCATCACCTCCAAGCGGGGAGAGCGAGGAAGAGGAAGAGGAAGAGGAAGGGGAAGACGAAGACGAAGACGATGTCCCTAATTCTCGAAAGCGGGCACCGCCAGCGAAGGTTTCTAAACCAGCAAGGCAAGCGCCCAAGCCCAAACCAGCACCAAAGACAGACACATCATCAGAACTTTCCGACGTGCCAGATGAATCCGAGAAGGGATCAGAAAGAGCGTCATCGAGGGAAGCCAGCGCAATGAGTAAACCTAGCGATGCCAAACACGACGAATCAGAAAGCGAGATGTCCGTCGTCATCGACGACGAACTACCACCAAAATCGAAACGGCGCAAGTCATCCGAGCCCTCCCAGCAAGAGAAACCCAAAAAATCTTCGAAACCGGCCGGCGGCAGTAGCAGAAAACCAAAGGATGCAGCTGACGCAGATCCAGACCTAGCGGAAATCAAGAAACTACAGGGTCAGCTCGTCAAGTGTGGGATTCGCAAAATGTGGTTCCGCGAACTAGCTCCGTACGATACACCGCGAGCAAAGGTGAAGCATCTCCGCCAAATGTTGAAGGACGCGGGTATGGAAGGGCGGTTTTCGCTTGAGAAGGCTAAGGCGATCATGGAAGCGAGGGAGTTGCAGGCTGATCTTGAGGTTGTGCGCGAGGGCGCGAAGAGGTGGGGGACGAACGTTTCCGATGAGGAGGAAGCGGGGAATGGTGTACGCCCGCAAAGACGAGTTGCGAGGGGCTTTCAAGCTCTTAGTTTCCTTGATGATGAGGACGGAGAGGAGACAGATTGAGTGTTTTGCTCCTCTATTTTTTCTTATTTGTCTTGTTTATTTCCACTGTTTGGCTCATAACGGTATGGTATTGTCATGGAACGAATAAACATCTGTGATATGAGTCTTTTCCTAGTTTCCCCTTTGTTTATGTTTTGGTGATGATGTACGACGCTGCAAAGTGGGGATGAAGTGAATGATATCCTGCGAGAACGCTTGACGGAAGGATATATTTGGCGATCCGCTACGATAATACTAATCAATTTTCTCAGATATTTTTTAATATGATTCTGATATCGGATCTTCCTGATCATCGGTATGGCTTTCCGCCGCCCATGCGTTGTGCCACTAGGCTGAAGACTGCGACTGAAGAGATGAACAGGACCAGGTTGTAGAACTAGTTACGTATTTAGAAGAACGCTCGCATATAGTGATATATAGTGCTATCATATTTACTCCCGGGGGGGAGGGAATGGGTCCATACAGCATTTCTGGAGTACTCATTCTCCTCCGCTTCTGTTCGAGATTCGACAAAGAGCCGCCGCAGATTTGGGAGATTGGCCTAATGGAAGGGCATCGGTCAGTATAGCGCCCGCTATGTAATTGCGTAGATGTCGGGTCGAACCCACCATTTTTGTGTCTAATAGTGAATATAGTGGTACTAGCTGCGTCTTGCAGTCCTAATTGAACAAATGTGGATTAATTGTAGCCCTCTTGCTCTCTCCCTGCTGGTATCTAACCTAGATATATGTTGGTAAGGAGAGGAAGATCCACAGCGGGCTCAGGCTTGATAATAAATAAACATTTGTCACCACGCTAATTTTAGTCACTTGCCCCCCATCGCCTCAGGGCATCATTGGTCAGGAACACGGCAAGCCAGCGATCACCATTCTCTCATTGCGGGATATTAACACTACCCAGAACCCAAATTCGCTGTTTCCCTCGTGTTGAAGCTGTGTTGGCATAGCTGTGCGAATCGCTGAGGTCATTAGGCTGCCGCACCAGCTAAATAAATAACGGCTGGACAAACGCTTGACTCCAACCAGCCGCCACGCAGGCATCTTCCCTCTCCCCCGCCATCGTCCCCGTATCCCAGAGTTTCCACATCCGCCCTTTGACTTTGCATTCCTATACTAAGGGGCGACTTCGTCGCCGCTGATTGCCATCGAGGAACATGGCAGTCAACAGAATAAGGGGCGCCTTCACCGCCCCTCGGAAGGGAGAAACCTTTGAACTGAGAGCTGGGCTTGTGTAAGCAGCAATACGAAATGTGAAAGTTGTCACTCAGGCCAATGCTAACTTGCGCTTTTACAGGTCTCAATATGCTTGGGAAAGGTATTTCCATGTCCCACATATCCTGCATCTTGGCCTACTGTCAAACTTACTCTGGTTTGCAGAAAGGAATCCATCCAGAAGACCATCATGGCCATGACTTTGGGCAAAGATGTGTCTGCGCTCTTTCCAGACGTCCTGAAAAACATTGCAACCAATGACCTGGATCAGAAAAAGCTTGTCTACCTTTATCTTATGTGAGTACTTCGGGGCTTCTCTCTCTTGTTGGTATTGTTCCTTTCTCAAGTGCACTGATCAGCTAACCACGCGGTTCAAGGAATTATGCCAAATCACACCCCGACCTATGTATTCTCGCCGTAAACACCTTCGTCCAGGACTCGGAAGACCCGAACCCTCTCATACGAGCGCTTGCCATACGTACAATGGGTTGTATTCGAGTGGAAAAAATGATCGACTACTTGGAGGAGCCCCTGTGGAAAACGCTGCGGGACGAGTCCCCCTACGTCCGTAAAACGGCTGCAATCTGTGTAGCTAAACTGTTCGATCTGAACCCCACCCTCTGCTTAGAGAACGGCTTCTTGGAGAGGCTGCAAGAATTGATCGGAGATCCTAACCCGATGGTTGTAGCCAACTGCGTTACGGCTCTGGCGGAGATCAGCGAAACGGCTCCCGAGACGAAAGCCTTGCGTATCACGCCAAATACACTTAGGAAAATGCTTATGGCGCTGAACGAGTGTACAGAGTGGGGCAGGGTTTCCATTCTGAATAGCCTGGCGGATTATAGAACGACAGACGTGAAGGAGGCGGAGAATATATGCGAGCGGGTTGCTCCTCAGTTCCAGCATATCAATGCCAGTGTGGTTCTTGCCGCTGTGAAAGCTGTCTTTTTACACATGAAACTTATTAATCCAGACGCTGCTAAATCATATTTGAAGAAGATGGCGCCTCCGTTAGGTATGTTCTGTGCAATAGCAGCTCATACTTATTCTGTCAGGATAGGATGCTGATTTCTTTCCTTGTTTCAAAGTTACCCTCGTCTCCTCTGCACCGGAAGTTCAGTACGTTGCTCTGCGAAATATCGATCTTCTCCTCCAAAGCAAGCCCAACATCCTTGACAAGGAGCTCCGGGTCTTCTTTTGCAAATATAACGATCCGCCATACGTCAAATTCCAGAAACTTGACATCATGGTTCGGATCGCGAACGACAGAAATGTAGACCAGCTTCTCGCGGAATTAAAAGAATATGCCCTCGAGGTCGATATGGACTTCGTCCGACGTGCTGTTAGAGCCATTGGACAAACAGCAATTAAAATCGAGACCGCGACGGAGAAATGCGTTTCCACGCTGCTTGACCTGATTAATACCAAGGTGAACTATGTCGTCCAGGAAGCCATTGTTGTCATCAGAGACATCTTTCGCAAGTACCCTGGTTATGAGGGTATTATTCCTACTCTATGCCAGTGTATCGACGAGCTGGATGAACCCAATGCTCGAGGAGCATTGATATGGATCGTGGGCGAGTATGCGGACAAAATTAGCAATGCTGGTGATATCCTAGCAGGCTTCGTTGATGGGTTTAATGAAGAGTTCACCCAGGTTTGTTTCTTACGGTTCGCTCTTCATATCGACTTCATATCCAGCTAATTCTCCTTTCCAGACCCAATTACAAATATTAACGGCCGTGGTTAAACTGTTCCTAAAACGGCCGGAGAAAGCTCAAGGCCTCGTTCAGAAGGTCCTTCAGGCAGCAACGGCTGAGAATGATAACCCAGATATTAGAGACCGGGCATATGTATACTGGCGACTCCTTTCCAACACTACCGACCCAAATGCCGCAAAGAATGTTGTCCTGTCGGAAAAACCTCCCATTGTTACAACTATTCAATCGTTACCCCCCGCACTGCTTGAACGGCTTCTCACGGAACTATCAACTCTCGCGTCTGTCTATCACAAACACCCAGAGCAATTTGTTGGCGAAGGCAAATATGGAGCCGATGCTGTTCAAAAAGCTGCCATTGAGTACGTTACCAATACTCCCTTGATCCGCCTGCGTTTAGTTTTGTTTCGCGTTATTTCCCCTCCCTACTAACACTCTAACACAGGGAGCAACTCCAAAATGCGCGAGAAAACCCATTGGCGGCAGCCGCAGCGGCAGCAGCCGTTTCTGGAACAGCTGCTCCAGCGCAACAAACCAACATCGAGAGCCTGTTGGATATCGACTTCGACGGGACGGCGCCTGCGTCTGCGCAGAAAGAACCACCTAGCGGGATGTCCGGACTTGAGGGGCTGGCTGGAACACCTATTCGTGTTCAATCACCCGCTGCTGGTGTGCCGCCACCGTCCAGTAACAATCTTGAAGATCTGATGGGCGTATTTGGAAGCGGACCAGATGCGGGCGGTATGACCTCTGGTGGAGGACTGGGATCGCAGAATGGCAGCAATAATGTTGACCTCATGAATGGTTTTGCGGGCTTGGATCTTACGGGGTCGACAAGTAGGCCTACACCTCCTCTAGCGTCTGGAACGACGACAAACAAGAATAACCAAGATATATTGGATTTGTTTTAGCGAAGTGGATGGAATTACGCCCTGATACTGGTGGGGTAGGGAGGGGGTGAGCGAGGGTTAATAATATCCTATGTTAATTTTTTTCGTTTTCTCCCTTTAGTCTTCCAGTTTGACCAAGTTTGCCGAAGCGTAATGTCGAGATAGACAAATGGGTTATTTATTTCTGCTCCATAGTTCGGCTGGCTCTTTTTGACTTTGTCGTACTTTATAGGGGCAATTTTGATTAACACGTTTCACTGTACTGTAGGTTTTGACTCTGAACGAAAGATATATGTAGAATATTATACGAATGAAAGGATGTAATATGGAACACTGTAAAGTGCACCGTAGTACAGTACATATCTAAATCGTGTGTATCGTGCATTCCCGGATGATGTCAAGATTCCGCCATCCTCAGGGTTCAACAGCCGAGCTAACAAAGGTTCTCCTGCAGCAGGTTCTAGCAGCAACAACCATATAATAAACAAACCGTACCTTAACAACAAATACAACTATCAATCGGTCACCACTACTACCTATCCTAGGTACATACGTATATGCATGACTCTTTTTCCGTACTCTATTTCCCATGAACCGACCAACTAACTAATATCCACCCTTCCATATGTCCGCATCCAAGGACTCCTTTAACCACCCTCCTTCCTCCCTCTCCCCGGCTGGCACCTCTCCCACCCGGTCTCAATCTCGATCTCAATCCCAATCTCATACCAAGGGATCCCAATCTCCATCTACATCCTCTTACCTCACTTATCCCGTCAGCCATGTTGTCTCCGGCCTCTACAGACGCCTCACAGAGCCCATCCCCTCGGGCTCCGCCTCCAAGAAGCCTTCCCTCGACCCCATGAGCGTCTCCGAAGTCTACAATCCCCCACACCGCACCCCGTCCCCCTTCCAGCCACCCCCTCTCACTCCTCTCACTCTTAAAGCAGCTGGAAGCCCCTCCCACATTCTCCTCACACTCTCCCTAGCGGAGGAAATCCGGCTACTCGTCCCACCCCGTCTGCAGCTGCTGGATACCTGGCAGCTGGCTTATAGCCTGGATAGAGATGGCTCGAGCCTGCTGACTCTGTATGATAAGTGTAGGGAGTTTGAGAACAAGAGCCAGAGGGCTGGGTATGTGCTCGTTGTGAAGGACTCGTCAACCGCTGGATTAGGTGGGGGAGGGGGAGGGGTTGGGGCAAGCGAGGGTGCGGTTTTTGGCGCGTATCTTACGGACCCTCCGCATCCGGCCTCACATTATTATGGGACGGGCGAATGTTTTCTTTGGCGGGCTAGTGTGTTACCCTCTAAGCCATTGATGCAGGGG
>JAFEJD010000685.1:0-13124 GCA_018296065.1 Blastomyces percursus
CGTTGAGTGGTGAAAAACGTTACACTTCTTTTGCGAAAAATTCCGCTAACCGGTGGGTGGTTAAGGGGCTGAACAATTTCATACAATCAATACAGATCAACATATTGGTTTTCCTTTTTTTTTTTCCCTACCATTTCATTTTTATCAACTTCTCTATTTTCTATTTGACGACTTATTTTATTTTATTTTTAATCCCCCTCCTTGTTCCTGCTTGGGTTTTCTTTTTCTTTTTCTTTTTCTTTTTCTTTTTTCTGGTCCCCTTTCCACTTCCAGGATTGCATTTGTATCCAGCATTACCTTCTACTCTCACATCTGCCGCCCGTACCAACTACGCCTAGCCTTAAAAACAAGGAAAATAGAAAGATAAAAAATAAACGAATACACATAACTAACAAAGCTACCATCCTCAACAGCCGAACCCACCGACACTCATCTGGATCTGGTGTGCAGGTCAAGAAGCGTAAACTTGGACGAATTTTAAAACATATTGGGATAGAAGAAAGAGATTGAGATAGAAGAAAGAGAGGAGAAGACGAAACCCTATACACTAACACATTCAATAGGCGAAAGAAAATAAACGCAAAATAAACGTGGACAACAATGTTTCCCCCACCGACCAAATGTACTCCATTTGTAGCATTATAAAACCGACCTAGCGAAGTAAATGTCAGCCATCAAGCGAACCTCGTAGTACTTCCTCAGCCGCGATCCCCGCCGTCCACATCGCAGAATCATAATCATCCGCCGTACTCCACTGTTTGCCTAGGCGACCCTTCCTTTTCCTTTTGCCCCACTGACTCCCTGTCCGATGATGGCCACTAGGAGAATCAGTCGGATCCTCCCCATCAATAGACCCGTAATCCCCATAACAATCTTCCCCTGCGCTCTGTTCATAAAGCAAACCGCGCTCCAAACGACTCACATACCCCTCAAGCCGGATATCATCCTCATCTTCAAGATCCTCGCCATTCCCCGCATTTCCGTTCCCATTCCCATTTCCATTAACGAGGGCATACGCATTTATATTCCTATGGGCCCACCTTCGACGGCCAGCTAATTTATCAGCCCACGCCCACATACTCTCTCTCGCCTCGTCACTACTCTCATCAACATCCCAACACTCATTCCTCGCACAAAAGCTAAGAAACGCCCGCCAAGATTCATCCTTCGACACGCCAACTAGTACGTCCGGACTACCTATGACTATTAACCCTTCCTTTGCCCGCGTCATGGCCATGTTGAACCGGCGCTTTTCGCCAACCAGCCCCAGTCCGAATGACTGGTCCTGCTCGATAAATCGCATCTCGGCGCGCGTGCGCGTCGTGCAGATTATCAGGAAACGCGTTTCGAGACCCTGGAATGCCTCGACGGGGCCAATGTTGACTGAGTGAAGGTTGTGGTCGCGGAAGAGGCGGCGTAGGTGGGCTACTTGGGTTAGGAAAGGGGTTATAACGGCGATTTCTTGTTGGGTGATGGGGTGCATTGGCGTTGTTGAGGTTGTTGGAGTTGCGGTCGTGGTGGCATTAGAAGGATATGTTAGGCTATTGGAATGGTCTAGAAGAGATTGTACGAATTGTAGGGCTTTGAGTGCCTCGCCCTGGTTAAAAAGGCCACTGCCGGCCGGGCTGTGAAGGATTTCCTCCACATCGTCGGGAGAGGTGTTACAGGCGAATAGCATTGGCCAGCGATGGGGTGCTTTCCATACTGGCCACGACGGAACGGGTCCATCTGGGTGTGCTGGAGTGGCTGAAGGGATGAGGGTGTCGCTGTAAAACAAAACGGATGGCATAGCAAGTATGGAGGTATGAGACCGGTAGTTGCGTGTAAGATTGGTGAATGCTGGTCGTGGAATTGGAAGCATTTCTTGCGTTAGCTTCTTATACGGCCCGGCATTTCGGCGAGAGAGAGGGTGATCGGCGTAGATAGGGAGGGAAAATAGGCGTTCGAATAAAGAGACTGAGAATGCCGTGTTTGTATTAGAAACCCGGGGTCCGAGCTGGTGCTCGTCTCCTGCCATGATGAATAAAGGTAAGGTGGACCTTGCGTTGGTCACGCCAACGCTTTCCTTTACACGTAATGGCGTTGAGACCACCGTCAGTGGGACACAAACCATAGGCTCAGTGGCTTGTGCTGCTTCGTCCACGATCAAGGCTGTCCAGTGAAGCATATCCTGAGGGTTTGGGTTTATCCCTGGTGAGATAGAACTCAACATCTCATATCCCAACTTCATGAGATCGTGGTTAGTCAACCGCGCCCTAACAAGAATATGTGCATCCTGGCAGGTTGTCACAACGACTTTGTAGTTCATCATAACTTTGAATTCGGGTATCGAAAAAAGATCGTTCTCCGAATGGGTGTATGGCAACAACTGGTCAGGAACTTCTGCAAATGTCCTTGACCATCCATTAAGTCTGAACATTTCGTGAGGTTGCAAGTGCTTAGCCAGCCTTATAGCCAGGGTGTCGGCTGCGGGATTGGATGGTGCACAGAGTAAAATGTGAGGTTTTATATTATCATTTCGACAAAGGAGCTGTAGCGCGCATTCAACCACGGTTTTCGTTTTACCGGACCCCGGTACCCCAGATATCAAAAATGGAATAGTACCAAAGTTGCGAGTTATTATAGAATCGACTGCTTTCATCTGCTCGTAATTCAGGTCTTTATCCACCCAGCTATGTTCGAAAGCTCCTTTAGGGAGCGTCGTTTGCAGAGCAGCATCACTTGGCTCTGGAAAGAGCATATGACGAAGCCAATTTTGCTTGTTTTCAATCGAGCCAGCCACCTCCGCCTTAACATCTTCGTGTTCCCATGGTCTGCCATCCGTGACGTCAACAACAGCTCTCCAGAGCGGCACAAACATATCTGGTTGGACAGTAAATTGGACATTGCAGAGTCGCGATGCTGGGAGAAGATGATCGACCCGGATAATGAGTGTTTCCTTCGCCACAGATATGCCCCATACCACAGCGTGATGTTGGTGACCTGAAAAACCTGGCGCGATGGACCCCGTGAGGTTTGTCTTGTTATGGCTCAGCCATTCAGCCCCTTGCTGGGCAAGTTGTGGGAAAGGTACTATCTGTCTAACGAGTACGGTATCTCCCAGGCCAACTGTTGGAGCGCCATCCTTAAGGCCTGGTACATGGAGACTGTAAAGATTCTGTCTGGCATCCGTCAAAGTAAGTAAGACGTTGTAGAGGCTGTGACCTGCTAGCTCTTGGGAATAGTTCATCCCTTCCAATAGAAGGCATTCGTCAAAATAATAAAGGTAGGAAGATGGCGACAGATTCTTGGTGTGGCGGGAGATTGACACGGGCACGCTCTTGAGCGTTGGTAAATTTTCCACGGGCAACGGCTCCAAAAACGAAGTCCCTGAGAACCGGGCAACATATGCCGCAAAATCGATGCTCTTGAGCTGCGTGCTATACCTGTCAACCGCTGGAGATCGGTTAATAGCAATGAGATACGCCGGAACATAGCTACGGGCATACACATCCGGCTTCCAAGTTGTTGAGCGGCCCGCCAGCTGGTTGGTACCGTCGCCCATAGGTCTATGATTTGGCCATGCCGGCAGTTGCGGATTATGAGAGAATTGGTATGATTCATCGACGGAGAATGCTTCCCTTCTTCGTTCAAGATAGTTTAGTTGTTGTCCTTGAAATCCAACGACGGCATTCTGCGACCTTGAATTCAATGCTGCAGCTATATAGCTATTTGAATAAGGTTGAACCGGGACATCTTGCCGCGAGGAATTATTTGATGCTGTCGAAGGACTCCCATTTGTTTGAATCCTAGGATGACTATGTGAAGATGGGCTTGTTGTAGCAGCCCCGTTCGCACCATCCACAGAAACTAGCTGGCCAGAGGGGTCTATAATAGGTATTGCACAGGTTCGAGGTCTCGAGAAATGAGAAGCCATTTGAAAAAAAAAAATGCTAACGAGGGTTTTCCCTGAGCAAAAGAAATCAAGTCTCTTTGTATTTCTTAGTGTTTTTAGGCAGGCAGGCACACGGAAACATCCCCCCGAATACAAAGTACGAACGAGTGCTCAGCGGGAAAAAAAAAAAAAAAAAAAAAAAAAAAAAATGAAAATGAAAATGGAAATGGAAAGTGCTAAAAGCTGCTTCTTCGCAAGCTGCGTCACCAAAATCATCACCCAGCAAACAGTCAAGCACTAAAAGCGCGAAAAGCTAGCCAGGCAGGCAAAAGCGCTGCTCTGGTTGCGTCGCCGACGGGTCTTGGGTGTTTGCCTTCGAGCAAGGCCATAAAAACTCCATGTCAGGGACAAAGAATTCGGCAGAGACGGTGGCAGGATGATGAAAGGCAAAGGACAACCTGCAGTAGGCTCAGTCCTCCCAGAAGCCACGGGGACCAAGCCACATTGAGGTTATTGCAGAGCTCAGATGCTGTTTTGTGTCGTCTGTTGTATGTCATGGAGTTATTTATATCGTTGTTGATGTTGGATGTTCCAGCCGCCCAAGGCCCGCTGTGTCAGCTCTGACTAAGCCCCCAAACCCCAAACCAACCTCATCCTGCATCCATTTACTACTTACTCCGTACGCCGTACTACCGAGTTAAATGTTTAAATTCTGTATGTTTATGAACATATGGCGCATGCTTCCATATGATCCCTAAGGGGCCGCATATACTCTCGGACGCAGGCTCCACCGTGGACCTAACCTGTATATTCGTACATATCACCACATGAGTCTTCTGAATACCATCGACTATTCATTCTTCTTGCAATCAGTTAACGAGAATCGGCCAGCTCGGACTCTCACTTCCCTATTACTTACCAATAAAGACTTGCTCTTACTCTTGGATCACTAGCCGGAGTCAAATGGCACTGACTTGGGCAATATGCCAGTGTGGAGATTACATCTGCTACTCGACAGTGACATAAAAAGCTAGGATTCCCTATGCCTATACGATAATGATGCCTCTGACCAGGTCAGGCCCATGAAAGCCCGGGATTTTGACGATTTCAGGTTTCGCAGTACGCTTTTTTTTTTTTTTGGCGGTATTCATTGCTATGTTTAACTTCGCCAATCTTCACCAATCAGTGTATTGTTTTTCACTAGGGAAGAGTTAAGTATGGGGCGGGTTACTGTTCACGATACCACTGCCTTCTACCGTTATAATCACTTCATCACGAAATCATGAAATCCCATTGCCATCAAGAGACTCCGAATCCCGGGCAGAACGTAGGCCAACTACCACAAGTTGGCTGGTCAGTGACCAATATCTTGTCCCCCCATATATGCCCACAATTATGGTACCAGAAATATTGTGCAGCGGTACAAGCCCAACCAAAATTTTATATCCAGATAAGAAAGGCCAGTTGAGTGTCAGTAGATCATGAGATGATAGTATTGCTGTGGTCATTATCATCTACTGTCATCCCTGCGCCCGTTCCTTTCCCCTCTCCCCTCTCGTCATGGTGCAAGCCACCATGAATATTCCTCCCTGAACCCAAACCCCACGATTACACAGAGGCTGGGTCTAAATGGTGTTTCGGGCAATATTATCTTCGTATGCCCTCAGAAGGCTGCTAAGGTCAGAGGCAGCTAAATAACTATATATCCATGGATCCGCACCGGATATATTTCGAGCATCATAAACCATAGTGACAAAATATCCGTGGATCACCTCTATTCAATCATCTCCTTCCACGCTCCAAATATCTACGGGTCGACACGGGATTCCCAAACAAGATTGGGGGACACTGTACTATATACTCTATTGCTCTGGGGAGATTAAAGCCGTTTCGGATACTCTTTCCCACACTTCCTTTTAACCTCCCCTTTCGCTTGTCTCCTTTGTAGCATCCCAGATCCCAGGCCTTACCTCACTATAACTTACTGGGCTAGACATTATTCCGCCCAGAGCGAGGTGTAAATTAGGGCAACAAACTGATTGCAGCTCGATGCCGCGAAGATCATGTGATCAACTTGCCATTCAGATTATGTAATCTATCGATTTCCAAAGAGTTCGACGATATCAAACTGTTGGTTGTTGATTGTTTATACCTGTAAGGATAGACCAATGGGTCAGTTTGCAAGAGGCTTATACAGATGAAGAGTTATCTTTTTTGTCGTTTTGCTTTTGCTCTTGTTTCAAGCGAGCTGCATTATGTCTGCACTTTGAGCAATGTCCGTTAAAAACCAGTCACTCAACCTACAATCATCTTATTCAGGAGCTAGCTGTGCTAACATCACGCATAGGGATGCTTCTGACAGCAGTCTATAGCTACTTGATATCATATCATCAAGCTAAATTGTTATTATTGTGATGCCTTGTCAGCAACAGCTCAATTCACCACAAATATGTCTGAGTTTGATATGGTCACTTTCAGGGCTGTGCAAAATCTCCCACTTGAAGATGCCTGATGACCATCATACCAAACACCAGCACCCTACCTTTTGGTGTTACATCTTGGGAAAACGTTTAATAAGGCAATCAATTCTCGATTCACTACTTCAGCCATCAAGCATACCATCATTGAAGTTCAGATATACAAATCGCGATGGACGGTCCGCCGGCTGAGCTTGTTTCTCCAATGGTCTAACATCACTCCATGCCGCCGATGGCTAGTGTCAGGCTAATCGCCGAGTGGTATACCTGAACATTTGAAGGAAGCTGTGCAAAATATCTTATCTTGTTAATAGACAAGTGGGCTTACCTAGACCTATCGAAAGGCCGTAAAACAACGATTTCGGCCATCCCCCAGTGGAGAGAGGAAAACCGCCGCTTGACGAAGGATATTTAAGTTCCAATTTTCTCTCTAGTTTGTTGTGGTGTCATACAAACATTAGCATCCATACTCTAAGCTCTTAAAGTTTCTGCCTTTGCTTGCAAAGATCGTTTTTGAATATAGTTTGGATATTATTCAGATAACGAACTCGTTTCACTCTTAGGGAGCTTAAGGCTTTCAAACATGTGGGACTTCCCCTCCATCCTTGCAATGAAGATAAGAGCGAAAGTTGAAACCTCTTTCAACTCTCTATCCTTCTCCTGTCACCCTCTGCCTATCTTTATGGCAGGGGGAATTTTCTTTGATCATGGGAAAGTGGCTCTTTCACTTTATCAGATCCCAGATGTTTGTGTACTGGTGCATTTTTGTTCTGGAGAATGTCTTTATACACAGCATCACTCTCTACATTTGGCTCCATTATTCACACTCTACTCCCCAGCAACACCTAATCATTCTAGCTCTAATTGCTGTCCCATCTACTGAACTGAAGCTTCCTTGCAAGGGTCAAAACCTTAGCTAAGGAATAGCAATCTGGAAATTTTGGAGGTTGTAGGCAGATTCACTCTCTCGTCCCGCGTCATATTCAACCATTGCTCTCCTCACCCGTCCTGCACATCAAACCGGATCCCTTCACGGCACTCCGCGCACTGGAGGTTATCAAATTTATCACCGGAGGACATGTGTGATCGTTCTGAAACTCCACATGCATAAAAGGCCCGGTGCCTTTTCTTCTATCTCTTTCTTGTTCTTGACTTCTTTTTGTTTCTACCCAACTCTTCCCCCAAGAAGGTTTTTACGTATGTCCACAGCCCAGCATTTTCTTTCCGTTAGCGTACTGAATAACCTCGGTCTTCAAGCTTCATATATCTCGCACTTTGCCAGCCACCCCTACTGGTCTCCCTCGAAGAATTCGCCGCGATCAAAAGGTGTTCCCTGGGAAGAGATGGCCTCTTCCTTCCCCGAGCCTCTCCAAGCTGGAACACGATGTCAGTTTAGCGGGCAAGCATGCTCGACAGAATCGAATCACTATCGTAAAGTGATATCTCACATCTTCGGTCGCAACAAGAAGTGCACAATTAATATTCCACAGCATGTATGGATTTATTACTGCCGGAAACACTATCAGCGGGCCAGATACCGGACGACTGAATGGCCATTCCGTCAGTGCGACTTAGCTATAGAAACCGTCCAGAACATGCGCGTATGGGGCGGAGTGCAGAGTTTCAATCTGCAACCCCGTCGACGAGAGACCTGGCGTACTGCTAGGCCGGTAAGCGAGGAAATCAATGATGGCGAAAGGGCTGAAGACGATCAGGAAGAAGTCATGCTAGATGCCGAAGGCGAAACTCATGAGCCGGGCGAGCCATCTCCAAGCAACAAGAGTGGGACCTTTACCCCTATCAATAAATCCCCACGCATCAATCTTCCCGTGAAAGAAGAGGAATCAGACTATCGTGGTAACGAGTGCGAGGGCGAAGACAAGAGCATGGTTGACAGCGTCCAAACAGATGAGGAAATACTACCGCCGAAGAGGAAGAAGAAGAAGAAGAGATCCCCAACTATCATTCCGCATCCGGTCCCAAACTGGCTCCACATTCGAGTCGGCCCCAACAAGACCTTCGACGAGATCCTTTCAGTCCTCCGCGACCTACGCGCCAACTTGACGAAAATAGCACAGCAAAAACAACTTCCTCACTTCCCTGACATTGAAATCCTGCCAAACCTACGCCCACGTTCCGTCACACCTAGCCGCAGCACCCGTGCTGCTACTCGTCCTACCCTTCGGCCTCCCCTCCCATTCATTTACTCACCCATTTCAAGAACCGGGCTCATCACATCTGCATCATCTGTCCCCACGCAAGTGAGAAGCACTGCCAGCCCACCACCCCTTCACGGTCCCACGAATTCCACAGACACTGCACCTCCCACAGCACAAGCCAACACAAGCCCCACCATAGCCAGAGCCCACCGCGTTACTTACCCCAGCATCAGATCTCCCGCAGACCCCGACTCCGCCGCCACGAGCCCTGAGGCCAGTGACGATGACGCAAGTAACCAATCCCTCGAGTATGCTATTGGCCGCGCGGCTTGTCTCACCAGACCGACCTATCGTGCCTTGAGAGTTTCCGATAACGGCGCGGTTAAGAAGGCGACGAAGAAGAAAAGAAACGAATCTTAATTTGTCGAATATTGTAGATCCGGTCCTATGGTGTGCATTTCCTTGTCTTAGTTTGACGATGTGAGAGAAAGGGGTGGGTATATCGAAGTCAACTGTGAGATAAGGAGATATTTTGGTTGGGTTTTATTCTTTCTTTCTTTCTCATTCTTACTGTGTCTTGGCTATTGTTGTGAATTTATGGTTCCTTTATTGTTGTTGACGTTTAACTTAAACTATTTTTATTTTACTTTTGTACCCCCATTACTTCATGTCTTTTGACTTGTTTGGTCACTTTTACAGTTTGCTTTGTTATTCATTATTGATATCAGGAATATGTTTCTTCCCTTCTAGCTCCAGCCCTTTGCGTCCACCATCCTTGTCCCAAAGCCTTTGTTCATTATTAACGTGTTGTGGTGTGGGTGGGGAAGGATGTTTTCTTTGGTTATTTTGTCTTCTTGTCTATTGGATGTTTTATTTTCTCGCCGTTGTTCTAACACTGGTTGTCTCTCTTGTTGCCAATCTTCTTTATCTACACCTACCACCCGACCCATGTTTGCGGTGAGGCCGTTTTGTTGCACTATATGGGTGAAATGTTTTATTTATATGATTAGCTATAATTAATGTTGTGCGCTTCGTTTTGGGTTATTTCGGGATTATTCTTTCCATTCCCCCATTTCCTCTATTTAATGCCATTTTTGGGAGGTGCTGTTTGGATTCTACGGTGGGATCATAATTCATAATTATAACTTGCAGCAGCGCAGTCTTTTTCAGTGATTTAATATGGTCTTCTCGATCTTTCCCTTTATCACCAATCCGCCGCAAGGCGTCTACCCAGTTTACATCGTCAGTCAAGGGAAAGGTTTATGACGGGCTGTATAGTTAGTTACGGACGAATTTATAGCCATTCCTGGTGCCTGTTATGCTACCTATATTCATATTGGCGTCTCTCCCCGTTGCCAGCGGCCGTTGTTTCCGGAAATTTCTTTGATTTGAATCTTGGATAGCTAGTCGATAAACTAGATAGCATTTACTAATAAGGCTACATACGGTCCAAGCGATATTGGGTGCCCCTAGAAGGTATTCGGAATTTTGACATCTATTAACTAATTTACATGAACTTGAATATGTTCAAATCAAGCACGGCTAATTGGGCTGTTTCCGGTTTACCTTAATCAACCCTTAACATTTTTGAACCTGTTATTGCTGCTATATCGAGCTCCCAACAGCCCAGTCACCCACGATCTATCTATACACTTTCGCAATCGAAAACCTATTCAATCAATGACTGCGTAGATGGCCCTTCGGCAGACACCCGTGGAAAACTCAGTGGTCCGTAACCTGATTCTTTTGCCCTGTGGCAAGCCACATCCGCCACTATCCCGGTCATGGTTCGGTTCTAAACGAAAGGCATCCTTCCTGAGAACTGGAGATTGCGCATAAACATAGAGCAAGGAAGACATGTTCTGTACCGTAAATATCAAATGACCACATTATAATGAATTCCCTAGCACTGTCGTTACCCGGCGCCGTACATTATCTAAAGTATGATTGATATTCATGGCTAATTAGATGAACGTTGAAGACAGAATTACAAAAAGACCCTCAAAACCTCGACATATAAGTCGCCAGAAAATAATATTTCTATCATTCGTCGCTCGCTACCCCTGAAACTCTCAGATATGAGCAGTGTGTGGTTGTTCTGGGCGCTCCTCCCCTGTGGGGGCTGGGGAAGTTAACTTTTAGAAGTTGACAAGGCAGCTCAGTCCAGAATTCTCCGAGGATTTCAATCTGAAGCAGAACCTCATGTTATGAAAATTATCTGGGCAAGAGGGGATAGCCAAGCGAACGCCGTGAGCCAGCTTCACAAAGTGAATCAGAAAATAGAAGCATGGAATAGAGAGCATAATCTTTGGATTGCGGATGGTACCTTTGATATTGAGGACTTTATAGCCATCAATCGGGCGATTGAATTGGCGATTAAAGGATATGATCCTAAGGCATTTGACATTGCCAGGACACGCATGGACAATGTTATTGGGCTACGCAAATACCCAAGACAATGGCAACTTCGAAAGAAGGACTTCTTGAAAGCCGCTAAGGTCTATGAATCGGAAAAAGATCACTTTCACAACCCACCTAAGCAATGACGGCCCTTCAACAAATACTCGTGGGAAATCAAGGCCTAAAGGCGAGAACAGGACTCCCAACACCCATCAGCAAAACAAAAAGAAAACAGAAAATGATAGGCGGATATCAAAGTGAGAAAGAGCCGAATAGTGATGATGAGCTGGGAGACGGCAATCATACTGATAGCGAGCGCACCGGCGATGAACGTTCCGACGATGGGAGATGATGTTCTAAAGAATAGGGGATATTTCCTCAAGAATGACCCAGATTGGGTAGGTCTGTGCTTAACCTTAACTCTTCTCGCTGAGCAACAATCTAGAGAACGCTAGTAGAACTTGACTGAGAAAATGATAGATCTAGAAAATGCTTGACCGAGATGGTGGTAGATAACATATTCGACGTTCGTGGAAGTTACGTCTCGTTGAACAGTGCCTTTTTAAACTCCACCTTCCTTGCGCTCCCGTCGTTTGCGCAAATCTCGCGCCCTTGCCAAGCGTTACCAAAATGCTTGTCAAAACCATCTGCATATATCCCATGCGTTAGGTAGCGGCCACCCGATACTAAACATAAAAACACTGCGCACACCTGCTCTATATTCACGTGCCAGTCCCTGTTTACTTGTTATCTTGTTTGCCATGTCCTTGCGCTGCAACGTCTTACTATCGCAGTAGTTCCCAGCAAACATGCCTGCGTTTTATTGGGAGTCCAAGTTGTCGGGGATTCCGCAAAGCTAGAGCCCTAGTGATTCCACACCTGACTGAATCCTCACACAATTTTCTCTGCAATGAGAAGTCGTCCGCAGATATGGGTGCCGAACACTTAACTTCAATCCTGCCTCTGGAAGCTTCACTGCCCATGCCACATAGCTTGTCTGTATCTGCGGCCAATTCTGCCACTGTCTCATACTCGCCGTACCAGCACCTCCTGATTATGGGTCGATCATTGGCTCCCGGTTCAACTTTGGAAGTATCATCTTTTGTAGTAGATCCATGACAATAGGCCCATGATTGTTACCAGAGGGATCTTCACCGAAACATTGATCACCATAAACTTCAAATCCGTAATTTATTAGGTAGAATAACGAACCAAGCGCAAATTGCTCTGTTCGCGGGCCAAGTAGGCCTGCAGTTCCTTGGCGGGGCCCTCCTTCACTACCAAGCAGCCGGCCATATGGGGCAATGAAAGCTTCGAATTGTGATCCAATGTCCGTGGTGCTGTCGAAATCCGAAAGTTTAAGGCAGTTGCGGTCAAGCAGAATATTCTCGGGTCTGAGATCACCATGCGCAAGGTTTAAGGACTCGAGAAACGCAACGCCATGAGAAAGATCACTCATCCATGTTTTACGTAGGTAGAGTGATTCAAATTTTTCCACTCTAACAACCCGCATTGTTTCATGGTCCCGGATGTGATTTTGTTGAATTCGCCAGGAAAGGCAGATATCTCTCATATATTCAAGAAAGATACAATCGTTTGATGTGCAAGAAGCAGGATATCACAAAGGGAAATGGAGGATGACGTGAGAGAATGTTGAAGATCTCAACCTCTTTGCGAAACTGTTCTCTCTCTTGGTCGCCAGCTTTAGGTACCTTTACGACGATGAGAGGGTTCACCTCGTAAACGTAGCAGTTGGCTCCCTCGCTAACCCAGAACAAATCATCCAGTGAGCGTTCTAGGACCATAGCACCTGGTAATGCCTGGAAATGTGCTGAAAATGTGGTTCCAAATCGACGAAAGGTGGAGTTAGCTGCTTGTCAAGTTGAGGACAGATTTGCAGAACACTCTCCCAGGCAAAAGGCGTCATTGGCGAATAGTCTACTAACCCTCACACTCCAGCATTTACTGCATGGCATCTATCATATCGATTACGTAAATCCTGCCCCTGCAACGCCTAACTAACGTAGTTAAGTTAATCGATAAGCAAGCGAAACTTGTAACACTCCCCACCCTATCAAGGACAATGAACATTCTCAAGATCCAGCAATTAAGAGAAATCAATTAATTACATTATCAACTATTTCCTGTACGCTTAGAGCATGTACGAGCAGTATGTCCAATAACCCCACACAAACTACATTGTAGTGCAGCACG
>JAFEJD010000686.1:0-14839 GCA_018296065.1 Blastomyces percursus
TTCAATAATATATGACTTTTTTATCCTCTGCTGTGGCAATCTGGTCTTTAAATTTTATGTTTCTTTAGTCTCGGCAACATTTTGTTTTCGTCTGCCACAATAGGTCGTTACAGGCTCAGATGCATGTAGCGGCGTCGGTGCATATACCCAATGCATATCTAGATACGCTGGAAATCGACGAAATGTGAATAACTAAATATGTACATGTATAAATGTGGCAATGACATCATGGCGAGATGCCGACCTACAAAGGTTGTGGATTCTGAAAAGAGGGAGGATCGGGGCCGGCGCGACTGGTAGTAGTGCACCATTCCCCGAGCTATATTCTCGTGTTCCCACACCCACACCCATCATGTATACAAAAAAAAAGAAAAGAAAAGAAAAGAAAAGAAAACAAGAGAAGAAGAAAAGGAGGGGGGCGAGCGAAATGGTTTCTGTGCAGAAAAGTACAAGGGAAGAGGAAATAGTAATAAATACAAAGGATGAGGTGGAGGGATGGGAAGGTGATGTATATACATGTATATGGAAAATATAGCTATTTAGAATAGGGGGTAAGAATGTCTGCTGCTCACAACAGCCTGTTTCATCCATCAATAAGGCCCCTGAACTCGCACTCTTCTTGAAAAGGTGGCGGGAAAGCCGTTATCAGATCGATTTTATCTCAAGTTGCGTCCTTATCCCGATCACATTTGGCCCCCTGCCCTGACAGGACACATTATGTTCATCCCATCCCAACCCACCCCACCCAATGCTATCCAGTCAATCTGGCGCCCTCGTGTTCAGGCGGTGGTCATCACGCTGGTATTCTTATACCAATTTAACAGGGGGTTCTCGCCACTGCGCGTCTCTGTGTCCTCTACATATGCCCAGCGTTCGAGGAAGTCGGCGTGGCTGGATACTCGGGTCAGCTTGCCGGTGATGGCGCGGTAGACATCTTCCATTAGGTTGAAGTCTGTGGGGAAGAATATGTCGAAATAACCTTGATGGACCTGGGGGTGGAGACGGGTTAGTTATACATAATACATGATATATATACAAAGGAAGGAAGGGTATTGGGGGAAAAATGGTTTAAATTGAACCGTGGAGGAACATACAAAGGGGGTAGACACTGGGACGGTTGTGCGTTGATATCGGGTTTGAACAACAGGAGCGTTGTAGCCAGGGGCTGCGTCCGGGAGGCTATTAAAGTCGCTTGTAACAAGTCGATGGGCAGGGAAATAGTCATGCAGGATATCGAAGAACTGCATTAGGCGAGTGGGTATATATTCCGGCAATGTCATGTTCGGCGCAAACGGGAGGGAGGCTTGGATCTTCCTTGCAAGCGGGGAGCGGAGCGGAGTAGAGAATGGTCGTCGTGCAGCGGCTTTACGAACTCGAAGGTACCTCGACGCCACACTGTCCAGTTTTGGGATGTAGTATTCATAAAATTCACCATCGGTGTCGATCAGGACGCAACCTTGTCGTGGCTCTCCGGTTTCTAAATCATAGCGTATTGCATCGTGGCTGAAATTATCGAAGACCTCCAGCGCGAGGAAGAAGCAAGGGGAATGCACATAGGTGTTCCAGTCGAATATGGAACGGTTTATGATTTCCGCATGGCCCCTATGGCCGCTGGAGTGAATGGACTTATTCAGATTTTGCTGCTGCAGGTTAGCAAGGGAGGGAGAAATCTCTATGATTTTAAATTTAGTGCGCTGATAGACCTCAGGGTCCATGTCTCGTATGTAATCCAATACGTTAAGCATCAAAGTCCCGTTTCCGGCTCCCATCTCATATATGGTCAAATCGTGGTATGGAAACAATGTAAGCTTGTAGTTCGTGACGAGATAACGAGCTATTGCTTCGCCGTAATAAGGGCGGAAGAGCTCCGTCGGTGTATGCCATAATTGGCGGCTTTCATCATATTGAACGGCATCCAATTTGTCTTCAAACTCCTGATATCGCTGGCCTAGTAGCCGATGGAATTCGGGTCCGTCGGCCATATTGTTGAAATCAAACGGCTCGCCAGGACTAAAAATGGTCGCGTGCTTGGAAAAGTAACCATAATGGGGATTATACAAGCTATCTATAGAAGAGGAACAGGGGGATTAGCCGGTCAGGAAATGAATAACACCGGGATACGCGGCGGCGTCATCAACCAACCTTCAATAAAGTCCCTTGTTAGCATCTTCACACGTCTTGGTCGATGGGGGCGTGATCGCAGCTCTGCAGATGTCAACATCGGATACTCCCGCAACTCCTTGGACATGTCTCTCGGAAAATCATCTGTCCTGTGTTTCCAGAAGGTGGGGTCCTCCAGCGTCCGCCGTCTAAGTGTCGGCTTGCTAGCATAGGTGCGAGATTGCTGATGACTTCTGGGACGGGGTGCAATTGGATTAAAAGAAAAAACACAAGGATGCGGATGAGAAATCTGGCATCCTCTATGGCGAAACAACTGCCGGAATATGTGCGCAACAACGGGTGAATCCATTGCGTTGGCAGGGCAGGCGCTGAAAGAAGCGGAGCGGAGAGGCGTGAGAGGGGTGTCGTGTCCCGGCTCCGATGGGTTGGTTGAGGAAATCCAAAAATTTCGCCCGGAGCGGTGGTTGAGCACGGGATGACAAAATAGCTTGGCGGAAATCAGATATTCTATCCACTTCAATAGCTAATGTACAACAGGGGATATATATGACTTCTTTTCTCCTTTGCATTGAATACATGTACAAATGATAGCTTCCTTGTGTGTTCATAAATCATGACGGACAATCCGCGCCTCTATATACCCGCCGCTTTCCTTGCGGGTGCTCTTCTCGCTCTAGGGATCAGAGATGCATATCCCTCTCTTAAGCGCCACTACCAGCAACGGTGGTGGAAAGGTCGCAAAAATACACGGAATGAACAGCATGCCTTTAATGGTATAGAAATTAAGAATGGTGACATGATTGGTGACATGAGCTGTGGCCTACGGTGCAACCCTGGACCTCCTCCGATTGTTGATGGGATTGAAGGTTGTATTGGAAATACACCTCTATTTAGGATAAAATCGCTCTCTGAAGCTACAGGATGTGAGATTCTTGCAAAGGCTGAGGTATGTGATGAAATCGATTGCTATCACATTTATCCTCATATTACGTATTTTTAACTTCTGACATTACGATTTTAGTTTCTCAATGGAGCCGGGGGCAGTCCTAAAGATCGAGTGGCACTGAGTATTATACAGAGGGTCAGCTCTGAAAACTACCCTTATATAATATCATTTATACCTGACTCCTCATTCAGGCAGAAGAGAACGGTCTGCTCCATCCTTACTCTGGAGATGCCATCTACGAAGGTACTGTGGGATCTACGGGCATTTCACTCGCTACGCTGGCCAGAGCCAGGGGCTACTTAGCACGTATGTATGTTTTACCATGTAACTTCTTCGTCAATTGCTTATCATCTACATCTATATATAGAGCGATCACGTTCATATATTAATACTGCAAAACTCTATAGATGCATGCCGTCCGACCAATCCACGGAGAAGTCGAATCTTCTGCTCAAACTAGGTGCCATAGTAGACCGCGTCCCGCCAGCCCCAATCGTAGAAACAGGACATTTCGTAAACAGAGCGCGTGCGCTTGCAAAATCTCACTCTCCATCCCCAGGATCATCTCGAACCCGCGCTTCTTCGACACCAAGCCATCATCGCCATCAAACGTATGAAATAGCCGAAACGCCAGATGAAGATCTGCTGGCGTCGCGAGCAGCTAGGAAACAAGGTCGAGGCTTCTTCGCCGACCAATTTGAGAACCCAGCTAATTGGCAGGCCCACTTTCGAACGACCGGTCCAGAGATTTTCGCCCAGTGTGAGGGCAAACTAGATGCATTCGTTACGGGTGCGGGCACCGGTGGCACTATATCCGGCGTCGCACTCTTCCTTAAACCTCGTCTGCCTAATATGTCTGTCGTGCTGGCGGATCCGCAAGGAAGCGGGCTTTTTAACCGCGTCCGCTATGGGGTTATGTTTGACGTGAAAGAGCGCGAGGGGACGCGGAGGAGGAGACAGGTGGACACCATTGTTGAAGGTATCGGCATTAATCGTGTTACCGTAAACTTTGAGGCTGGGAGGGAATTGGTCGATGATGCTGTTAGGGTCACGGACGCCCAGGCTATTGCGATGGCGAGGTGGTTGGTGGAGAAGGATGGTATATTTATTGGAAGCAGCAGTGCTGTTAATTGTATGTGTTCTCGCCCAACCACCTTTCCCTCCTTCCTAAGACAGTGACCAACTTAGAATTTGAACCTAGGTTTCGCAGCAGTTAAAACAGCTTTGAAACTCGGACCGGGGCATAGGATCGTGACCATACTGTGCGATTCAGGGACGCGGCATTTATCAAAGTTCTGGGAAATAGCTGGCAATGTGGGGGGTGCTGTTGACACTAAACTTGAAGACGTCCTCAATGCAAAGGGGGACGAGTAATAGCTGGTATATATATATAATAAATCCTACAGAATGGTTCGATGGGATATAGAGGTTGTTTTTCTTTTTTTTCTTCCTAAATCCACTATCGCAATCAAGTTGAGCTAGACTGACCAGCCCGGGGCGAGTTCTTAACCATCGGGAAACTGAGTCTTTTCTGTAGATTGCGAGGCTTGGGGGGTGTGTCGATTTGGATCGCTGACAATCCTGATCCCCGCCAAGCTGAACCAAAAGCCTGTGAAAGAGGATCATCACTGTCTGAGCTTTCATCAACTAGTTTTGGTGGTTCGGTAGGAAAAGCGGGCGGCTTCCGCGATGTCCGTGAAGGTGTGGCTATTTGAACAGTCTCTAAAAGCTTCGTTGGTGAAGGGGTTTTTGTGGTTAACCGTCGTTTGGGCAGTTTGAGCGGTGTCTTGAAATTTCTCCCTTGACTCTGAACATGTAAATAATGGGAGTCTTTCCAGTCCTTCCACATTTCCCCGAGGCACATCTCGGCCCATTTACACTCTATTTCATTTCTCGTTTGATTTTCCAATACCGCTTCCAAGTCTTCCCATGTCACATCAGATTTTGACTTGAAAGCCTCGAGTTGCTCCTTCTCTTTAGCCGTTAAATGTACCAGTGTTGGTGGACAGTTTTTGATATCAGTAGACTGGACATAGTACCATTGTCTCAACTGACCGGAGGTCCTGTTGGGTACGGATCGGGACACCTCTTTCCATGGGAGCTTCTGAACTACTCTTTGAGTTAAGATTATTTGTATTTCACTAGGTGTGAAAGGCTTGATTGCGGCGTTCAGTTTCGTTTTCTGTTGGGATATGGCTCTATGTATCATTGATCCGGACTCTTCTAAAGGTATACCACCTTCTGGGACAGCCAATATCTCATTCTCTATAGCACCATTCTCTTGCAGTAACGGTGACTTCACAGATGCTTCCCGGTTGGGTTTGGCGGGGGTCAGAGGTGATGTTTCTGGAGTCCCTTTCTCTGACTGCCGATCATTTGTCTCTTCCACGCTTAGCACATGCGCTGGCAATGGAGATGAAGACTCAACGGGAGCCATAGGTTTTTCCGCGATTGGAGATGGAGTGTCAATGACATTCTTAGCTTCATCAGTGATATTAATTTTGGGTGGCGTGGAAAGCGAATGGAAGGTATTTTGCAAAGGATCATCCGAATCCGAATCCGAAACATGTTCAGAACTTCTGGGATTTGGTGGCAATCGTACTTTTAGCGCACCGTGAGGTTTACCACCGTTTGTGCGTTGCGATTTCTTTCGACGAGTCTGCGGGAGTGCCCACAGAGATCCGGAATTTGGTGGCGAAGCTGTTCGGTTCCTTGGGAAAATGGGAGGCGGGGCGGGCACTGGGGAAGATCCAAAAAGTCGCTCATCGATTTCTGGAGTTTGCCAGCAGGGGCCTGCAGAACGGGAGCCTGGCCTTGGGTGTCTTTGTTCAAAATCGGTCTGGCTTCCGCCGGAAAGTTTAGTATGGACGCTATCACTTCCGGGAGCAAATTCAAAACTCATATGATTTCTCGGGAATGTGTCTTCAAGATCTGCAGGTTTTTCGCTTTGGTTCAAACATTTTCCAATCAGAGCATCAGGGGTTTCAGCGACATTTTCCGTAACGAACTCAGGTTCACCAAGGGTATCGAAATCGCATTTCCACGGCTGCGCACCAAGGTCTTGTTCATTTCTCATCCTTTCAATATGTCCATTGTCAATGACGATATTGCCCGTCGCCAAGTCAATCTCGTCCCCAACCGAGCTGAAGTCCTTTCCATATTTTTCAAATATGTTTTCAAAACGAGACTTCAATCGCATATCATTTGCTTGACGAGCCGCACTGATATCTATTTCGGACGTTGTATCATCCACATTTGAGTCCCAGAGTCCAGATATACGCGCCCGCTTAGCTGGTCTCTCCGTATTGAACATTTTGATGTAGGGTTGAGCGAGCGCAAGGTTTGTCAATGCCGGCCAAAAAGAGATGATATACTCTAAGGCCGAACACTGAATATGATAGTGACTGCTCACGACAGAGACTGTATTCCGTATGATTCTGTCACAGCAGGGTTGTTACGGCAAGTAGGGTTGGTTTTGGTAGTTCATGACGGGCAGAGCCATCGACAACCCCGTTCCAGCAGTTCGCGGAGAACAATCTTGATTCACTCGTGGGAAATGAGAAATTTTCGTAAATGCCCACGAGGCTTCGAGAGCCACGGAGGCTATAATTTTTACGAGGCTAACTTGACCGCCGTGGTTTGTCAATTAAAAGCGCTGTTGCAAGGACCCTTGCTTTTGTTTGATGTTGTTCTTCCAGATTAAGCTTCGCGAAACGTTTTTTTTTAATTAACTAAGTTAAGCGCGTGCCGCCTTATCTAATCTACTCCAGAGCTCTGCCGCGGGATAGACTAGCGCCATCTGGCAGCCAACCGGAATCCAATACAAGCATCATCCTCGCCCATCACACCTCCATGACAACATATGACTCGAATGACAGGTGGAGCTTGAACCTAACTTCAAGAAGCCTCCGCAGCGCACGTTGATGTTCGACTTCGGCCATTATCTTTGAGATCTGTCGATCCCGCAACCATGTACTGTCAAAACTGCCGTACTGCCCTCAAGGTCGATGGTTCTCTTGAGGACCTGAACCCAGCTGCTTTCGACCTCCTCATAGGTCAGTGTTTAGATTCCAAGTCACATATTCCAAATCTGATTTGTATCAGGCTCGACCGGGAAGTCATTACCTGACCCATCCACCAAATCTACGTCACGCCCTAAGTACCCTCCAGATCGGCAACAACTACACGATCAAGTGTCACGACGAGCTACGTCCCCTATTTATAAGAGAACCGTACCCGCACCACGATATGGCGCAGGAGGTTCAGTTGGGCTGCCCCGGGCAGCGGTGAAAGATGGGCCTGGCATGTCTTTTGTCATGCTAAGCGAGTCTCAAGTGGTCCCTCCCCATGCTGCTCCAGCAATAAACGGTGATGAGCAACGCCCAAAAGGAAGTCTACAGAGCTTGTCTGAAGCCCAGGCGACAGAGGATGGGTCTCAGACCTATTCGCACCAAATCGAGAAGACCACCCGTCTTTTCGAGATAATTTCTGCACGTTCTGATATCGATCACCCTATCTGCACTGAATGCACCGATATGCTCATCGAAGGGCTTCAGAAGAGGTTGCAGACTGCAACAAAAGAGCGAGACGCATATATCTCATTTCTAAAGAATTTGAATAATTCCATTCCATCGCCAGATGAAGTGGAGGCGGCGGAAGATGAACTTAAGGCAATCCTACAAGCCGAGGAAGAAGCCTTTCAGGAGCTTCTTGCCCTAGAAGCGGAAAAAGCTGCCGTTGACTTGGAGATTGCAGGACTGGAGGAGGAGTCCCGTCAACTTGACCTGGAGGAGGAACAATTCTGGAGTGATCGCAATGCCTTTGCATTAACACTATCTGAGTTCCAGAATGAACGCGATGCTTTAAACATGAAGTACGATCATGATTCTCGGCAACTTGAACGCCTTCAGCGGACGAATGTCTATAACGACACTTTCTGCATAGGGCATGATGGGTATTTTGGCACCATCAATGGACTGCGCCTTGGCCGTCTCGCGAATCCGTCTGTTGAGTGGTCCGAAATAAATGCTGCATGGGGTCAAACGCTTCTCCTCCTTGCCACTGTCGCCGACAAACTAGGCTTTCAATTCCAAGGGTACAAATTAAAACCTTTGGGGTCTACGTCAAAGATTGAAAAGATAGAATACCCCCAGCAGTCTCCAAATGCTACAGCATCTCACCGAGGCTCTTCAACCAATCGTCCTGAAGCATCTCCTACTCCAAAAGTTACGTCGCTGGATCTCTATTCTTCCGGCGATCTTCCTTTGCACCTCCCGTGGCTCCACCGTCGCTTTGATGCCGGTATGGTTGCTTTTCTCGAGTGCCTGCGCCAATTAGGTGAGTACGTGGAGAACACACCGGTATCGTTGCCTTCCCGTTCACCAACCCCTCATCGGCACTCCCGATATCAATGGCCGGGAGAACTTTCGCCGGCGACTCGTGCTCTCCAGGCGCAGATTTCGGGTCTCAAACTACCATACGAGATCAAGCGGGATAAAATTGGAGATGCGAGCATCAAGCTTGGCTTCAACCAAAATGATGAAACATGGACGCGCGCTTGCAAGTATACACTCACGTGCTGTAAGTTTTTGCTGGCACACGCGAGTAATGTCACAAGCGCCGGGTCTGGAAGTTCGCCTGTACCAACAACAGCAGCGATTGTGCCGAGCCATTGAGAGCAAAATCTTGTAAAGCAGTAGGCTAGGCAGGCATACGAACTCTCAATGTTGACGAAATTTTATCTGGACCTTTGTGTGAACGAACAAAAGCAAGGTAAGCCTTTGCTTCCCCGAACATTAATTAGAATGGAGAATATACATCAGGAGGCTTACGGTGTTCCTACGAGGAGAAATATTGACAGGGAAATCTGTCTATGCCGATCTGGTCAATCAAGCTCCTCAGCCTCCGAATGCTCCTCCCACCTAATTCCGGAAAAAGCTGCTCTTCGCTCAATCAGGCTAGTCATATATTGCTCTAATCGGAAACTTACTCTATATTGCAACATCTCCCCCCAATCTCCAATAGCTTTTATATAAGCTTGCTACTATCCTCCAAGAAAGAATTCCACACCAAGGCTCCACAACAAGGAGGAGACCCGGATTTCATCACCCTACGGCTACTATCTATAAGTTTCTGATTTGCAGTAGCAGAGCTAAAGGCACACGAGGAAAGACCCACGTTCATTCCTGGCTTTTAGTCTCTCACATCACCTTTAGAGGCATTGCTCTTCAAGTAAAAGACAGAGCTAGGTATAAAATTTGGCCGTGAAAAAAGGAGTGTTGAGGGGGTGCGTACATATGGGTAGGATGTAGGTCAAGTTATAGCTACGTCCGTTAAGGTGGTTTGTCTACCCCCGTTATCGCCATTACACCAGTATATTCCGATCAGAAGGCGTCACTCCTTTTAGAGTTTGGGATTTGGCGATGTGATTCTTAGCGAACTTACATTTTAATATCTAAGAGGGAAAAGAAGATCGAGGATGCAGAAGCATTTCATCGCTCAGAGCCTTTTGTTATCTACATGTAGTATAGAATCTCGTCGGGCATGACAATTCCGATTCATGGGTTAAAAAAAGAAGAAGGGTTAGCCCAGATGGGTCTTACGCAACAATTTATCAATGTTGCTCGATCATCTTCGCTATGTGCTGGTATTTTTCACCATCGAGGCACTTTCCGCCCAATTTCGCTTTGGGGAGGTGTTCCATAGAAAACTGAAGCCTGTTGTCCGAATTGAATATACGTGCTTTCAGAACTATAGGCGCATCCATTGTTAGCTAGCAACTCTGGTGTCCTTTTATACAATTACCTTAGTTCGGGGCATTGCTTGACACAAGGCTAAACTTTCTAGGGCCATCCATCACTGCTCACGATCCACCGAAGCACCATCCTCAGCAGAAGCTCGACCAGAGTGGTACGAACAGCCCAAGGCATTCTTTGGCTAATATCTTTTGCTGCTGCAGCGCTAGAGTTTGGGGCGTTGTGTCGGATAACTAACATTGAATATCACACTCACTAGGGTCAGTTTACACAGCTGCCTCAACTACTCCGTGCTCACACACTCTAGGCAACCAGGTCGGTCTTGGGATCATGCAACTGATAGTTAATTTTCAAATTACACACTCTACTGTCGAAACGGCCGTGCGTGTCAATCTATGTAGATCCAAGCCAATTGCCCGCGACGATCGCTTCTCAGGAGTTGGCGTGTCCGCATGGAAACGAGCCAACTGCTCAATAAGAGTGGCGCAATGCTAGCCACCATGGAGGTGGAGCGAAATCCTGAAGAACTTCTGGCGTATGTCATGAGAGAATTGAGCTGCCTATATCCTCCACCGTAGAAACAACAAGTCGTATCGAGTCCAATATGACAAAAGTTTAGGTGGCAACTTCCAACATATATAATGGGCACGAGGCACTGAATTGCTATCGATGGTTCCCTTTCTCTTCGCTAATAGCTCTTCTGGATCAAATATAATTCCGCGTTCTTTATACCAACGATGGTAAACTTCAATCTTTCTAGATTACCCTACGTTGGCCGGTTTGTCAAAGATAGTAGCTATTGCCGGTGCCTTATGTTGGGACAAGATAATGCGGGGAAAACTACCCTTCTATACAGACTTCAGCTGGGAAGAAAAGTTGATACAATCCCGACAGTGTTTTACACCTCTAATAGTGAGTTTTGCCGCATTGGGCGAGTCCCATTTATGCAATCTTTGAAAACCCACAGCTCACCATTGAGATATACAGTTGAAACGGTCCAGGTACCTTCGGAGAAAATCAATATCACGTTCTGGGACCTAGGAGGTTTGTCTCCCTTTACTGAACTGAATATGGATTTTGGAAAAGTGTCTTCGTGAATTTCAGTTTCTATTTCGATACTGAGTTCGTCGAATGTCGCAGAGCGTAATCTATGTTGATACGGGGCTAATCTCGGTTGTATACAGGTGGCTGTTCGCGGATTCCACCCCAACTCTTCCGCTATTATCTGGATCCAGAAGTCTTGGTTTTGTTTTTGATTGATCCTACGGCGATCTTTTGTCCAAATGACGGGGCTAGAAGAGCACAAGATGCCATTGAAGAGCTGAAGGTTGCTCTAACGGAAATTGTCGGGGCTAAGTATTTCGCAGTGATATTTACCAAGCGCGACCAAACATGCGGTGATGATCCTCGCGTCGAGCTTCAAATTTCTCAGGTGAAGCAGGTCCTCGCCGAGCACAGGACCAAGGTGCCGTATCCATGCGAGCTTTATGATGACCTAGAGCAACTTAGCGGAGCTACAGGCGCACAGACAGGTACGCTACTAACAAGACTTGCCCGCGTCGCCAAAATGGAGGAGAAGGCGATGCGAGATTTCCCGATGAAAAAGGCAGCCCCGCCTCCTCCACCCAAGCTCTCAAGAGAGGAGCTGTTGCTGAAAATAGAGAGCGGCTCCAAAGATGAGGATAACTTGCTAGGTCCAGATGAATTTATGAGGCGGATGGTTTCAGGGGATTTAGAAAAATGGAACCATCAGTCCCATTTGCGTGCTGGGTTTTTAACGCTTACAGAACGTATTCTCAGGGACAACGTTGTATTTGACGCTGCTGATTTATTTCTTGAACGACTGGATATGATGCTGAAGGCTGCGCCGGGAAAGTTTCGGAATACTTCACATCGGTAGGCATCTGAGTCCGTCCCGTGCTTATAATGTCATTAGTATCCGGTCTACGGGTACCTATTTAAATGGCCATATCTGATAAATGAGCCTCTTATATTTATTAGGACGTTGACGATATTCTGGTTGCATCAAATCTATCTTTCCATGCTCTCCTTTCGCGAAATAGCGGGCTCATTCCCTACCAGGGAGAAATTCAATGAATTTCTCTTGGAGAGCCCCGATCTCATGCGTGGCCGTTCTTGGGACTTATATTATTCCAAGGACGTTTTGTTCAGTCCGGCGGCGAAAGATGGCTGGAAACTGCCTGACATCCGACCCCTTCCACGATTTATATCACGTCGAGTAGAGAGCCAACAACCCACTACTCCAAATCAAGAGAAGGACAAAGCCATATCCGTCCAATTCCAGACACCCCTAAACACCACAACCCCAGAGATCCTCAAACGTTTCTCCTTCGCAACACTCAAGGTGATGAAATTGACCAACCGGCGTCGAGCAGCCGTCATCAATGAGACTTTGCCTGTTCTGCAGTCGCAAATAATACGCCTTCGAGCCGCATTCTTAACAACACCATCATCATCACTGTCTGCCGATCCTACAATAAAAATAGACCCCTATTCCATTACCCAAGCCTACTTCTGGATCCAGATGCTACACGCAGCCATAGAGTCCGTCCCCGCAAGTTCAGGGCTTGACATCCGAAACATAACCTTCAAAAGTTTCCGCATCCTCTTCCCCGAACTCCTTGTGGAGGATGATATTTGGAAGTACTATTATACTAAGAAACGATGGGTCAGCATCGAAGGGCGTACGCGCACGGTATTACCCGACTTACAACCGCTCCCGAACGTGTTGCAAGCCCCATCGCAATCTCATGTTCAGCATGCTGTAGCTTCGACGCTGCAAGAGAAGTACTCGTATACGTCATCATCGACATCGCTATATAGCTATGGCCGACCAAGTGTGGAGGACCTGTTTCTCGAAGTGCGCTGGGCAGTGAAGGAAGCGCGAGAGTATGGTGGTGGCTATTCGGCGATTCCCAGCACCCATGCCATGCTCATCTACCGCATCTTCACCCGAATGCTGGACACTGAAATCCAACAGAATGGAGGTGAAGACAATGACCAAGGTAGAAGAAGAACTATATTGCTATCCAGCGCGGCGTGGTATGCAGTGTCATTCCTCCACCAACAACAACGCCCAAAACAAACCCATCAACAAGAATATGAAAAAGAACACCACCATCACCATCCCCACCTGCAATCTCCACAAAACTTCACAGCAGCAGTCTTCTGGTCCAATATAGTTCTGCGCGCATTTCTCGAGACCGATAACTCATCTCTCTTCCATTCAAGATACACCAGCTCTGCCCGTAGCACCCAACATACGACATCTTCGCAGGTAGCGTTGCGTGCGGAATTCTTCCAGGAGTTCCTCCAGGCCAGCCCGGAGTTGTGTTGGGAGGGTTTGTGGCGGTTGTATTACTCGGATGAGCTGTGGAGGAGTGAGGATGCTAAGGCTATGTTTGTGGTGCCGGATCGGAGGGGGATTCCTGCCTTTGTGGGGAATGGAACGGGGGATGGGGATAGTGGAGCGATGGAGAAGGAAATAGCCATAGAATTGGAAGCAGAGAAGGAGAAGGAAGAGAATGTGGCGTTGGAAGGCGGATGGGAGGTTGTGGATGAATGAATAAGGGTTTGAGTGGAATGTACACACTATTGACTGTTCGTCCTTATGGAAATTCAAGAGAAAGTTCATGCGGTTTACATGAGTGTCGAATTCTCATACGTATTCACGAATTGAAGAACCTGATATATTTCCTGAGCTCTAGTATGGTATCCCAATGGACACTTTCTATCAAAATTTTTAATTATTCTGCGGGGATCATCGTGGGCATGAACCCAAGTGATTGTAATGTTACCAGTCGAACAAGGCGCTTCGCAAGAAGAAAATAGAGGAAAAAGTATCAAAAAAATTGAAAGACACTGAACTTCCTGGATTGATTGATTGCTTCCAGCCGACTTTCATCTCACATTCTCTGTGATGTGATGGCTTCTAACATACATACCTAGACATCTAGGCACCTAATAACACATGTAGTACGCGGATAAACTGATGAAACTTATGAAAGAGGAAAAGTAGACGCGTAGATAGACATGACGGATATAAGAATGATTCGGCTGGGACGTGGAGGACCGGCGGACAACAAGGAAAAGAGAACCTCCCACCAAAAAAAAAACACCGAAAATATGTAAGTTTGAAAGAAACATAAGAGAAAAGACAAGGAGTCATTCCGGGCTTAGCTAGCAACTACCCAACTACACGTAAAAAAAAGAGAGGCAGAGAGAAGAGAAAGGAACAGAAAAAAGAAACGAAAACTGACTTAGCCCTTGGGGCCCTCCCAAATCAAACCCATTTAGAGATACCAAAAACTACAAAATCGGTAATATATTGTTTTTTTTTTTTTTTTTTTTTTTTTTTCAAACAATCTCAAGAATAGAAAGTGCCCTTCTGGAAGCTCTCAGGGGAAATATCTCCCATTTTGGCATTAATCACGGGCTTGGCATTGGCAGCCTTCAGGCTATTTGCCCGTTGTTTCAGCTGCTCGTCGGTAGCAACCCCAGTGCCTAGCAAGGTATTACTCCTCGACGCAGACAGAGACGATGGCGCAGACGCGGCACTAGCGCCCGCTGTGATAGCCTGTTGCTGCGGTTTTCGCTGGATGGTATCCAGGTAAGGACTTGGTAGGTACCCGACGGTACCATCACGAGCCCTGCATCGCCACCATTCCGAAGGGTTCCCCATGGGATCCGATCGGCTGAGGACAGCGACGAGATCGCCCTTTTTCACGGCAAGGTCGACGCCGACGGTGTTTTGGGATTCGGGGGTGTAGTCGTACATGACGCGGCAGAAGTCGAGTTTCGAGGGGTCAATGGCATTTTGTTGGGGATTGCCTGGGAGCGGCTCGCCGTTCGGACCGATCATCATGTTGCGCTTGGCTTCGAGTTCTTGTGAGCGGGCGAGCGTGCGGATGAGTTTGCTCATGAGGTAAGGAAGGCCGAAGACAGCGACGAGGAAGAAGAAGAAGGGCTTCTTGGAGGGGCGGGGAGGGGCTGGGGA
>JAFEJD010000687.1:447-39339 GCA_018296065.1 Blastomyces percursus
GAAGCCTAGGGCTCCAACCTTGGAACCTCAGATTCTACTCCTCCCTCGAGCCCTCGTCGGCTCCTACTCTTTCACCAAGGCTGAGTGCGCGGGTATTATTATATCCTTGGAATCTTAAATGGTCCGCCTCCTCTTCATGCCTCGGCTCGGGTTTTGCTGCTCCCCGCTTCACCGCTGTGGAGCTTCAGAGCAACCAACGCCATCACCAAACTCTAACCAACTGCCCCGTACTCCATAGTACTATGCAACAGGTCCCCAGACTTTTCCTTCTGAAGGAACGGCAGAGCTTTGTTGATATCTAGCATGTTTGTCCATACTAGAGATCTAGATACCCGGCCATTTACTATTGGCTTGAAACTGCACGCACAAGACCCTTCGGGGCTAGCTCATTATTGCTCGTGATGATTGAAGCACAAGCACCAGAGAGCTTACGGGGTGCCATCAATATGTCCTTTCGGGTTTCCTTGTATTCGGATAGACTGTCCGATCAGGATGAGCTCCCCTCGGCCTCTTCAACCTTGGCTAAAGCTACCTACAGCAAGAAGAACCAGCCAGGAGCTTGATAGCTTCCTCGGATCATGGGGATCCCCACCCTCTTACCCCATCCCTGCCTCACTCTGGTGGTGTGTTGTAGAGCATTTTTCCTAGGGAGTTTGGGGAGATGGGCTCAAGACCAATTATTAGCCGGCTCGGCTAAGTTAAAATTAATGGAACTGCGATTCTGCAGTGATGCATAGCTCCGCTTCTTTATAACTGGCTGCAGCTGCATCATCTTTCAAATAGCCTCAGTCGGGTCGTTGATTGACTCTGTTGAACACTTTCTTTCAATTGTTTGAAATATCTGGCAGTTGAGCTAGGAGCATTTGCTGCCTTTCCTTTCTCTCTTTTCCCATTTCCTGCGGTTCCTTCCGTATATATTATTGGAGTAAGATAGCCATGGTGTTAAACAAATGCTATCCTCAAAAGGAGGTGGGGAATAGTAATTACACAGAGGCCGCCGTGGTGATCATTGGCGCTGGTATTTCTGGTATGTTAGAGATCCAAGGCACCCTTCCTTCACGTGTACCGGAAGCTTAGTTCCTAACCCTGTCCGCGTCGCAACAGGAATGTGCACGGCTATTAGTTTGTTGAATAATAATATTCACAACTTCGTAATCCTCGAAAAGAGCGGAGGACTTGGTGGGACATGGCGCGATAACAAGTATCCAGGCTGTTGCTGTGACAGTATGTTTCTACATTTGGGAAACGCCCTGTTCTCATTCAATTTGGGATTTTTTTTAGCTAATATTAGAGCAGTCAACTCTCATCTTTACAGCTATTCTTTTGAACAAAACCCAAATTGGACAAGATTGTATCCCGGCCAGGAGGAGATTCTTGTACGAGGCGTGCCCACGCTCCCTTTACCGACATTTGATTCTCGTTTTCCCGACTCTAACTAAAAGCTATCGCAGAGGTACCTTCATACTGTAGCCGAGAAGTACAAGCTGTTCCGTTACATTCGTTTCAATTCCGCCGTCGAGGAAGCTAGATGGGACGACAAAACCTACAAATGGCGGACAGCAATCAAGGTAGCAGGCGAGTCGAAAGACGCGGAATTTGCAGACCAATATACGCTCACATCAGATTTCCTTGTTTCTGCCGTTGGTCAGCTCAATTCGCCCTCCTATCCGTCGATTCCAGGAATAAATGATTTCCAGGGAAAGATCATTCATTCTGCTCGGTGGGATTGGACATATGATCTCAAGGGAAAGCGGGTTGGCATTATCGGAAATGGTAAGGTTCTCACGATTTTGATTTCCGGCTTTTCTCCTCTTGCACATATGTATAGTAGCTGATGAAAATATCTCTAGGGGCAACGGCTGCTCAGATAATCCCAGTAATCGCTCCTGATGTCGCTCAGCTAACTGTATTTCAAAGAACACCTAATTGGGTTGTACCGAGACTAGATACTGCCATCCCTAAGCCTGTTAGGGCACTATTTCAATACTTCCCGCCTTCCCTTTGGAAATTACGTAGCTGGATGATGGACATAAGAGAGGCTTTCCACGGCGCCATTGCGGACCAGGACTCGAAATATGCGACACATGCCCGCACAGCCAGCCTTGCCATGATGAAGAAACAGCTCCCCAACCGCCCGGAACTGTGGGAAAAGCTAGTCCCCAATTACCCAGTAGGGTGCAAGCGCGTCATCATCAGCGACGACTACTTCCCAACTTTCATGCGTGAAAACGTCACGCTCGAAACAAGCCCGATCACCCAAATTACCAAGAATGGCATCAAAGTGGACGGTGCCGAGCACGAATTCGACGTCATTGTCCTTGCCACGGGTTTCCGCACCGTTGAATTCATGCACCCGATCCAGGTCTACGGGATAAACGGCCGAGCGCTCTCGGACATCTGGTCCGATGGCGCGCGCGCCCTGTACGGAATTACCGTCGAATCCCTCCCCAACTTCGGCATGCTCTATGGTCCCAACACGAACCTGGGCCACAACTCTATTATCCTTATGATCGAGGCGCAAACCAAGTACATCCAGGCGATGATCAACGCTGTGCTCAAGGCACGCCAGGTAGGCGAATCGCTGACGATCCTACCGGATCCCAAGTGTGTTGATGCCTTTAACGACGAGCTGCAGAGTACGCTTGAGACGACATCGTTTGCGCATCCGAGTTGTCGCAGCTGGTATAAACGCGCGGACGGCAAGGTTACAAATAACTGGTCGGGAACTGTGGTGCAGTATCAGAAGATTCTGTCTAGGGTCAATTGGGCGGACTTCGTACTGGATGGGTATGGTGCGCAGCAGCTGCGGGTGAGGCAGAAGATGTATGTGGGGCGTGTGAGGGAAGAGTCTCTCTTTACGTATCGGGCATGGCTGGTGACGATGATTGGGCTGTTGGGGACCTGGGGTTTGTTAGCTAGGAGGGGATCCTCGGTGTTGGTGAAGCTGAGGGCTTTGATTACTTGATTTCCATTTCCTCATGATCTCACATATACTTCTTGTTCCTTTTCCTTGAATTCTTTCTTTCTTTCTTTCTTTCTTTTTTTTTTTTTTCTTTTTCCCTTTATAGAGGGCGATTACGTATTTTAAATATAGCAGTTTCATTTTAATTTTTTGTTGAAGTGGTTAGTTATATCTTTGAAGCAATATATCATTTCTCAACTCTTTCAGAAGTTAGACTCGATGCATCTGACAGTAAGCAAGGGTTCATTACCCTACATATCCCTAGACAAGCTGCCGCTATTCCACATTGCAAAGCTTGTATTGTATTGCACGTAGAAGTGAGTATCTTTATCCCAATATGTACTGTAGTACACACCAGATGGTTGAGAGGTCCCGAGGTCCCTTCAACCTCGTCTGCAACTCTTTGATATTGCCGCCAAACAATAGTAGGTATTAGCCTCATGGCGGAAAGAAACTATTGTGCCAACTTGCTCATGAGATGGTTGAACATCGCCTTGATTTCCAAGAGCCCAAAAGGCGAAAAGCTGGAGATGTCTTTGAAGATTGGGAATTAGAGCGAGTATTGTCATCCATCATCTTTATCATGAAGTTTGAAAGCTGGGTGAGTATGTGCTGAGAATGATGATGTTTTCTATGTCACGAATGGCTCATGGTATCTTGAATGAACATGGGTGAGGTTCAAGTTGGCCGCGAGCGAAATACTTTAGCTCGGATTCTGTTGGATGTTCTACTCCGTATTAGCGATAATGCCTGGCCGGCTACCTACAGAGTATCACGTGCTCAGATGAAGTTTGCGGCGGCGGAATAATATTTCGCCTAGAGCAATATCCGGAATAACTGTTTGACCGCACTCCGATGATTTTTTCGATAATTTTCTAACGTCGGGAGAACTTTGGGGTTGATAGGACGGAGAGCCATTACTGAGGATACCAGTCGAAAGGAAGAAGGGGACAGAATAAAAAAGCCATGGCTGTGACTTCTGCTGCTCTCACCATCAAACCCACCTCCGGGACCCCTTACCAATTGAATAATGACCAGGTAGGTATTTCACTTCTCACCTTCGCCCAACTAGAGCAGAGCTTTTTAGATGCTGATCACCAGAAAAAAATTATCTACAGGTTACTCGGGCTTCCTCCGCGCTTTTGAGGTATATAAAAGCGGAAGAGGAAAAGAAGGTTCTGAAATCGACGAAGAAGGACCTGCTGGCGAATAACGACGATGAAGACGACGACGTAGAAGACTCTGCAGATGCTACTCCTGTCTGGCTCGTCGTTACCACAAAAAAACATATCGTGGACAAAAACCGATTAAAACCAGGCAAAATTCCTGTCCCACACTCCCTGAACACCTCACCTTCTCTCAGTGTCTGCCTCATAACAGCCGACCCACAACGCGCAGTGAAGGACGTAATTGCCGACCCTCAATTCCCAGCAACTTTGTCGTCGCGCATTACCAAAGTCATCGGCTACACTAAACTAAAGGCTAAATATAAGAGCTTCGAGAGTCGACGACGGCTTCTATCGGAGCATGATGTCTTTTTGGCTGACGATCGGATTATCATGAGGCTGGTGGAGACCCTCGGAAAGATATTCTACAAATCCAGCAAGCGTCCGATCCCGATTCGTATCGCGGAAGTGCAGAAGGTTGGAGGTAAAAGAGTGAAGAAGGAGGATAGGAAGAGACCACCAACCGATGAGAAGTATTCTGCTGTTGCGTCTCCGGCTGTCGTTGCAAAGGAGATCGAGAAGACTCTAGCCAGTGTCCCTGTACACTTGGCGTCTGCCGCTACGACTTCTGTGCGTGTTGGTTCTGCGAAATTTACTCCTGAGAAGCTGGTGGAAAATGTTGAAGCCGTTGTTCGGGGTATGACAGACAAGTTTGTGTCGAAGGGATGGAGAAATATCAAGGCTCTACATCTGAAAGGTGCGAATACAATGGCGATGCCCATTTGGCTTGCGAGTGAACTGTGGGTTGATGAAGGTGATGTTCGAGAAGATGAGGACCCCAAAGCTCTTGAAGCGTCGAAGAAAGTAAACAAGAAGCGCAAGTCGACTGGGGAGCCGGAAGCTACGAAGTCTAAGAAACCAAAGACTGCCGAGAAGGAAGAGGATGACGATGCTGCATTGATCGCGTCGAGGAAAGCCAAGCTTCAAGCCCAAAAGACCCGTGCTTTATTAGACGGTGATAAGGTCAATGGGAGCAAGGCCGCCGTCGCCATCGCTCCCGAAGAGGCTACCACATCTAGCAAGAAGAAGCGATCAAAGTCCTGATGATGGGTTTTTGCGTTTACATGTTCAAGTATTGTTGTTCTTGGATTGAGTTCGGCGTTTTTGTGTAGTGTCTGCAATTTTTAGAAATGATAGTTTATCGGGCGAGGTTTCGATACCCATAATAACATAAAAGTCATTATCGAGCGTCAGAAATTACTATGATTATTCTACTGCAACCATTTCTAATTGATTAATTGTATCTCATGTGCATCCGATGGTTAGTTATGCACGCGCTCTTGGTTCGGCCAAATCGGCTTTGCCGTGAATTTCCGAAGGCCCGCTTAGTCATCCAGATTCCGGCGTTCGGTTTGCGGCAAACAACTTCTCCCCTCCGAAATATCGTGAGAAACAGGAATCCTGAAACGCAAACCAACCTCCATTATACTCATTGATCTAACCCGGCAAGGTTCTCTTATGCGAACCAGGAGGCTAGGAAAGAGCCAAACGATATTGAATTCAACGGAATCATCCTCCTGTCTTACCTTCAGACATGAATTCCGTTCTTGGTAGAAACTGCATCCTTCGGGCGGCCGCTCCGCTACGATCTCAACCCGTTTATCGGTCACAGCTCTCAGCACTTTCCCGACTTCTTTCTACACTTGCAGTTCTTGAACAGCGCGATGGAAAGATCCAAGGCTCCTCTCTGTCGGCGATCACTGCTGCACAGAAACTGGGAGGCTCAGTAACTGCTTTTGTGGCAGGTGGTGGTGTGAAGAGCAGTGCGGCGGCAGAGGCTTCAAAGATTAAGGGTCTGGATAAAGTTGTTGCCGTGGACAATGCCGCTTATGACAAGGTATGGCACGGTTTTTATAGTTGGGGAGGCTGTCGGGTTACGTTCAATTGCCTGTCCCGGTGGATATATGAGAAAGCCAAGATGAATGATATATATGCTAACCATGTATCTGCTCTACGAATAGGGATTACCCGAGAACTACGCCCCCCTTCTTGTTGAGAATATCAAGAAAGAAGGATTTACGCACATCATCGCTGCTCACAGTGCTTTCGGCAAGAATGTTTTGCCTCGAGTTGCAGCACTACTCGACGTCCAGCAAGTATCTGATATCACAGCCATTGAAAGCGAAGATAGTCGGTTGGCCTCGTACCCATGATCGTAAATGATTTTTTATTGTGCTGACCTCCATTTTGTAGCTTTTGTCCGACCCATCTATGCTGGAAATGCGATCCTGACCGTCCAATCCACGGACCCCGTGAAAGTCATCACGGTCCGAGGAACCGCATTTCAAGCTGGCGAAACAACAGGCGGCTCGGCAGAAATCGTTGATGGTGCGGATCCCAACGTACCATCCCCCACAGAATGGGTATCAGAGGACTTAGCCAAGTCTGATCGCCCTGATCTTGGCACTGCTTCCCGCGTCGTCTCTGGCGGACGGGGTCTTAAATCGAAAGAGGAGTTCGATAGACTGATGCCGCCACTCGCGGATGCTCTGGGCGCCGCTATCGGTGCCTCTCGCGCGGCGGTTGACAGCGGTTTCGCCGATAACAGTCTTCAGGTCGGCCAGACCGGTAAGAACGTTGCGCCTGAGCTATACATTTGCGCGGGGATCTCTGGAGCCATTCAGCATCTTGCCGGTATGAAAGACAGCAAGGTCATTGCTGCAATCAACAAGGATCCCGATGCGCCTATTTTCCAGGTTGCAGATGTTGGATTGGTAGGAGATTTATTTGAGAAGGTACCCGAATTGACTGAGAAGTTGAAGAAGTGAAAATAGCTGTATTTTGTCTCTATTTTTTTACTTTGTTACATATATTTATAGTTTTATGGTTTTCACTTTTTTCCTTTGGAGTCATCGATAACATTCCCACTTTTTTTCTCCTTTCTTTTGGGCCGTTCTCGTTTCCTTATTAGAGAAAATCTTCGGAACAATTGCCTGTCCTGAAATGGTTGTTCATACTTGTGTAAAGTACAAATACAAAACAAATATGCATTGCATGAATAAAAGGGCTACAGATTTATCTCAGTACTTGCCTTGCAGTATCGCGGCCAGGAGAAAAATCTTGTGGCGTTCTGTCGGTAGGTGTTTCGACTGGTATAATCCCCAAATGATTTACTGCTCCTGATAATAAGACGGTGTCGTGGTGTAGTTGGTTATCACGTGAGTCTAACACACTCAAGGTCCCCAGTTCGAGCCTGGGCGACATCAGTGCTTCTTTTTGCATTTTGTTTCGTTTCGTTTTCTTTTTCCATCTCCATCCCGCGCCTTGTATTTACCTTATCTTTCCGCCCGCGAGTCTAATGAAGCAAGCTTCACACCACTTATCACCATACTTGTAAAGGAGGAACGAACCATCTAAGCCAACCCCCCTCCAACAGGAATATAGTTTGTAGATTGTCGGAAAACTGTGCCGTAGAAGACTAGAGTATGTCAAGCCATTAAGTTTTGTACTAAGCTGTTGGAGGCTTGGGTTGGGTGGGGTGGTTCGTCCTCCTCTACTAGTATGGCAGAGGGGTGATTGAGCTCTTTTGCCTCCGTAGCCTAACATATGTTAGCCATGACTTGTGATTCAGCCCCTCTTCCTCCAGTTGGTGATTGAGCTCTTTTGCCCCAGTAGCTGACAACATATCATTTGGATGATGATGGAAGTCAAATAGCGTCGATCAGCGCAAAGAATATCATGAGCAACAAACTCCTTGAATTGAGTAGAGCAATGAAACAAGCTCCTTTATGCTGAATCAAATTTTTAAATACGGAGTAGGACCTGCGCAATTTAAATCCGCACTAGAGCTTGCTGGCCCTTGTCTAATAGAGGATATAGATTCCAAAATACCTAGGTATCCTACAATTTCATCATAGTAGCTTATCTTGAAATCTCTTTACACGGCCATTCTTTCCATAGTGTAAAGTGATTTCCGATATGCCGCTGAAACTAAGTAGATCAAGGAAATTATTGAAGTCGTCATGCGCTCGTGTAGCATCACCCCTCCCTACTAAAGCATATACTTGAAAAGCGGCGATCGATCTCCCATCCTCTGTAGCTGCTCATCCGTATATTTGGCATGTATTTCTTCTTCCGACAACTTCGCGCGAAGTTTGTTCTTGGTCGTAAATATGAACTCCAGCGTCAAAGCAGCAAGAACGCCAGCACTGGCGAATGCAAATGACGAGCCAAAGCCGGTTGGATACTTGGGCTTTTCCCTCTCAAGGTAGATGAACGAGCCAGGAATGCCTCCGCAATTTCCCATGGAAATCATGAAGGCAATTCCCATGGCGCGCTTCCTTTCTCCGGCAAGGTTGTTCAGCGTCCACGCGTTTGTGGCGGGGAGGATTGGATAGAATCCAATACAAGCCAAGACCACGGCGAAGTAGCAGAGAGAAATGTTACTCTCGATCTCAGCTGCTTTAGAAAATAGGATTGAAAATCCGACAATCACACACAGCTGACCTGTAACTATGGGTGGCATGCGCCAGCGGTATTTGTCGGCATAAAGAGATGAGACGTATGCGGAGATCGCTCCAGCGAAATAGGGGGGCATAGTAAGCAGTTGCGCATTTGCAGATGTGTAGCCCATGTTCTTGATAATTTGGGGCATTGTGAATTTGAGTCCGTAATTGGGCACGGCATTGGACCAGAAGTTCAGCACTTGTAGGTACAGATGGCCGTCTTTCAGAACTGAAAGTAAAGTCTTCCAATCAAACTTGTTGGCTCCCTCATCGACAACTTGGCGGCCGCGTTGCGCCAGCAGCCGGAGCTCTAGGTACCGGATCTCTTGGGGCTCGAGCCAGCTGGTGGAGAGCGAAGGGGTGTCAACTAGAATAAAAAAGCAGGCAACTCCTAAAAGTACGGAGGCTGCGCCTTCAACAAGGAAGATCCACCGCCAGCCTTCAAGCCCGCCGATACCGTCCAGCTTTGCAAGGCCGAATGCAAGCAGGCCCGAAAATGCACCAGCTAAGGCACTGGCTGTATAAAATATCGCGAGTCGGGTTTGAGTCTCATGTGGTAGATACCATCTTGATATTGTCCATACTGCCCCAGGAAAGAATCCGGCCCTGTTTTCAAAGGAGAGGACAACAGTCAGCCCAAGAGACACAGTTATGGAAAAGGGAAAAGAAAAAAGACCCTGTCGAGATTTAATGGCGGGACATACTCAAAAACACCGAGCAGAAAGCGGGTAACTACCAGACCAGCGAAATTTTTCACCACGCATGTGAGTGTCATGACAATACCCCAGCCAAGGGTCAGAATTCCAATATACGTCGATGATCGCTTAAATCTTCCAAGAAGAATGTTGCTGGGAACCTCTATGTGAAAGGGGTTAATGTGGTGTTTTTATCGCCCAATCATACATGACGTAGGTGATCATCACTCACCGCAGAGCACATAGGGGACGAAAAATATAGCTAGTGCAATATTATACTGAGATCCAGACATGTGTAGATCCTCCAAAAGCCCCTCAATTTTGGCGTTACCTTTTCTCGTCAGATAATTGAATTTTACCAAGAACATCCACGTGGTGAAGTGGGTTTCAGGGGCTTGAGATTTGATGAAACATGCCGAACGGCCTCACCAATATTTGCTCGGTCAATGTAAGCACAGAGGTAAAGAATCATTAAAACAGGAGGTAGTCGCCAGTCAATCTATATCAAAAACGTAAGTAAATCTAAAATATATAGTGAAAAGAAGCACCGGTTATCATACCTTGCGGACACATTTCTTCCTCTGTTCTTCAGTAAAATTGGCTAAGAATGAGGCATCGTCAGGGCTCAATCCGGCTTTCAGGTAGGTCTCCTCAAGACTCGTGCCTGCTTCAGCAAGTTTCTCTAGCGACCGGTTTTCCACCTCCTGAAGCTCTCTACTAGAAGGCTTCATGGCGCTAATTGGGTAAAACAAGAAATGGGGTAAGAGATTAGCAATATCCAAGAAAACTGCAAAGAGACACTGCCGGGTTCGAGGCTGGGGCGTTTTATCTATTGAAATTTGCGAAGGACATATTTCGGGAATGATATACTAACCCTTCGCAGAGCGCGTAAGTAGGACGCCATCGGGATACTAAACGCCGACAAAATGTTGTGCTGCGGGGTAAATAACGGCATCCCCCCGAGAAACTGGCAAAGCCGGGGGTAACAAAGAGGTTAAATCTCGAGGTATCATTCGATCTGCGTATAGAAATGCCCAAGGAGCTCAGCGCTCTCGAGTTTTCGAGAGCCTGGTTGGAGGGAAATGGCAGGCTCCAGTTCTGGGCATCATCCTTCTCGTCAAAAGGCAAATATCCACACTCAAGCTCCGAGGTAGAAGAGAAGCAGAGGACAACTCCCTCTTGGCCTTGCAAATAATGCCAAACGTGGGGTTCGGGAGCCGTTTGGCTCTTAGATGGGGATAGTTTCTTGATAAAAAATACCCGGTTTCGAGATGGCCCAGCCGGCCTTGGCAGGCCCCACAGGATCAACACGCCAAAAGCTTCCTTCGCAGCCAGCAACAAGTACATGAGTTTGGTCAGTAATTTATCTTCAGTGTAGCCCAGGCCCAGTGTTTACAGGCGTTTCCCCCGGTTTCTCGACCGATCACGGCCACTCCACAAACACCAGTGTTTTAGCACTGAAGCCATAATCTGCTGGCTAATTGGGGCCCGGCCTCCTGATACAAATGCTCAGAGTTCTCCGTTACCTGATTGTTTACTCTGCCTGTGGGGAATTTTTACAGATCAATTTTGTAGAGTGTTTCCTAGCCACATCCCGCGCAGCATGATATTCAAGTTGCCAAGAACATCGTCCTAGACTAGTAGCCATTATATAGAGTGCCGGAGTAGAAAGAAATAGGGACGTACTGCATGTGTTGTGAATCCGGCATGTATCTGGCAATAAAAGGAGCAGTCTGTACCCTACCAGAGTAGCAATCTGTCTCCTGACAACAAAGTGAGGGAGGGCTTCTATAATGGTGAATCCCGAAAATAGTGAGTCTCCCGGGCGTATGTGTATGCGAGGGATATCTCGTGTCGGCGCTAGGGGGGGGAATAATACTAGCAAATTGACCTCTCGGTCGAGTTAACAGGTAACTTAATAAATTGGGCACTCACTGCTCATGATAAGCCCCGGGGACACGTCCAGCCGGGTATGTACCGTTGAAGGATAATGATGTTCATGCCGAGGAAATGCGGCCATGGTTGACGCGTGCAAGCTTCCTCAGATTGTGGTGTTCGGACCTCCGGGAGGATTAGATAGCGGGTTCTATGATGTGGCTTGAGGCTAAAAGGCGGAGGTTCTTGGTCTGCCGAGCCGCAAGCCCAATACGGACCCGCTAACCTCAGCCAACCTTCAGCCAACCTCTTCACCTCCTTATTGACAACGCTCTGGTCCGCCACCTGCCATCACCCCGAGTTCGCTAATCTTCAGAATCAGGTCTTGAGATAGTTCTCTGGGACGGTGGTCACCAGCCATGCTGTTCCCGTCACCAAGGAAACCAACGGTGTGACTCTCCAGCCCCAGAACGAGATCTGTGTGTGCTCGGGGTTGTTGATGACGGTGCTACCTAGATACGCTGTACATGTACGTTCTTCCTGAGACACATATCCAAATTCCTAGCTCGGTAACCCTCCTGAACACCACCCACGTTGATCAATGATCATGTTTCAGAAATTATGAAATAAGGCTTCAAAGATCATAAACTTCACAAGGAACTCTGCTACCTTGGCGGCCAATGTAGCTCCATTGTGAGGCTTTGCCAACAATTCGTTTCTATTTGACAGTCGCTAGGCTTACTATGGCCTTGTGCTCCAAATATGGCGTATTTTATATGATATTTATAGACCATGGCGCTACCCGTCAAGTGTAGATCCTGCCATGAGCCCTCTCAAGAGATCCAATAACATCTCGGAAAGGCCCTTTGATTTTCTGGGCTTATGCGAGTTAGGCCTTATGACGAGATCATGCTTCCACCGCACTATCTGAATCTTTGCTTTTGTTCTCTCCTTCCCCCGTTTCTCAGATATCATTGTGCAACTCGAGGGACCCTCTCTGGCTTCATTTCCAGGACTCCGGGACTGTATATTTCTCTGGCTAAAGCAAGAGCATTTATACCGCTTGAATCTGTAGTTGGTAAGACCGCTAGGTTCTACAGTCCATACGTTTACTTTCTAATTTCGAAACAGCGCCTTGCAGCGGAATGGTATGTTCGATTGTCCCAAATCGCGCTACCTGCCGGTAGGATATAAAAACTTCCGTGGCATATTATGCTATGTTATTGCTTTCAGATCCGTGTTCTAAGAAAATCAATCGACTGATTCAGACTATTGTGGGGCCCGATTCATTGCGGTCCGAGTTGTGTCTGACTTCCCATGCGAACGAAACTTGTACATGTACTACTCTATCCCTTCTGGCCGAGGTACATTGAGTCACATATAGAGGGACAAGAGGCACAAAGCTGCAATATATCATATTCCTTGTTAAGCGACTTTTTTTCCTCAGGATTTATCCTGAGGACGATTTTAAACCAAGCCTGGCATGGTCTAGAATCCCGCGATGAAACACCCCGAAATGATTTTCTTGTTAAGATTATCCGAGTTCCTGTTGTTTATAACAACCTATACACATCGTCAAGGAACACAAAAATAATATCATCATTTTTAATCCATATTCGGCTCATGATATTCTTGACATATGCATTTCATTTCCTTGGCGGGCGTCCAACATGGATCGATGTCGTCCTCGTATAGCCACCAGGAAAGGACCTCACATGCCGTGATATGGATTACTGAGGACTGCGGCCGTCTCTATTACTTCTATCCTTTTATATGATTCTAGCGCTCTTGTGTTTTCCTTTCGCTGGAGGTCGCTCTTTCTGATATCCTATTGGTCCCAATTCTCTCGAGGCTTTGTTTCTGTGCAATTTTGGTCATTGCACTTTCCTGCTGCCGTCGATCGCGTGCAGTCTGTCCCACATTGCTGATACGATGGACAATGGTACTATCCCTTACCTTCACCTTGCCTCTATACATGCGATTTCAATATTTTGGCTAATTATCTCCGTCAGCTCAATCCCGTTTGGAAAATATAAAACTTCATTATCAACGCTCTTAATTCCTATGTTAAAATATTTTATTTTTCCTTCACAGTCCATTATAATGGTTCTTGTGCTTCTCGCTCAATAAATTACATATTTGTCTCAATATCCAATATCCCTAAAGATCCGTTCCGCTGCTTAACAAATCATCATATTGAATTTCCTGGTTGCGACTAACACCCCCCCCACCGGGATGCTGTTATCATTACACCAAGCTATGACTTCACAAAGCAATACAACCTTGCCCTTGTCAATAATCATTTACTTCTTTTGGATACTTTTAGGTTCGTCAATATCTGCCGCCCAGTCGAATGTATATCAACCCATTCCCGGGAAAGGTCCGCCTGGCTTTGTGTCAGATAAATATTGCAAGAATACTCCCCAGAAGCGAGCCTGCTGGGGTGGAGGCTTTGATATCACCACAAACTTTGGCACGCAGTGGCCTGAAACTGGAAAAGTGGTAGAGGTTTGTCGCTCTTCCTTTGATCCAAAACAAACTCACCCAACCCTTCTAGCTAACTTAAGCTTTTTTAGTATCATCTTGAAGTAAGCAATATAACTTTGGCCCCTGACGGGGTTGAAAGGCTGGTTTTGGCGATAAATGGTCAATTTCCTGGTCCAACCATTCGAGCGAGTACGTCGATCAATCTCTACCATTGCGTTGTTCACCGGTTCCTAATAAATATCTGCAGACTGGGGTGATACTCTTCGAATCCACGTGAAAAACAATCTACAGAATAATGGGTGGGGTGACAATGTCTATTTGCCAAACTTGCGTTATTTTACTGATGACGGCTGGGTTGGGCAGAACAAGCATACATTGGCACGGAATTCGTCAGCAGCATACTAGCCATCAAGATGGGACAAACGGGGTCACAGAATGTATGTTGCCGATGGCCGGTATCGATGTTCCACGAGTCCACTAGCTAACTCTTATTATGAAGGTCCTATTGCTCCCGGAGCATCAAAAACGTACGAATTTAAATGTACTCAATATGGAACATCTTGGTATCATAGCCACCATACTGTACAGTGAGTTTCCTATCCCATAATTTCAACTCGGAGCTTTGGTTGCTTAGATTAAAATTGCGCAGGTACGGCGATGGCGTTTTAGGGGCCATTGAGATCTCGGGGCCAGCTTCAGCTAACTATGATATTGACCTCGGAACGATGCCTATCCAAGACTGGTATTACCGCACAGCATGGCAAAACGCACTTCTTGGCACCCCTCCTGTTGCTGAGAATGGCCTGATTAATGGGACAATGGTGAACGTAAACGGCGGGGGGAAATATCACGAAAATATAATTCAAAAGGGGAAGTCATACCGCTTACGATTGATAAATACATCAGTAGACAATTATTTCAAGGTCCATTTGGATAATCACCTCTTCACGGTAATTTCAAGCGACTTCGTTGCCATTCTTCCACACCAGACTGACTGGCTGTTTCTTGGGATCGGTATGTAACAAAATCATGCCCATAAATTTTACCCATCTCGCATACTGACAAGGCAGAAGGCCAACGTTATGATGTAATCATCCACGCCGACCAGGAGATAGACAACTACTGGTTTCGAGCCGAAGTTCAAAGAGGATGTGGTGAAAACGCGATGAACGGGAGGATAAAAAGTATCTTCAGATATAAAGGCGCAGACCCATATGCAAAGCCCACATCAGTAGCAAGCAACTACACGCAAAGTTGTGACGATGAAGAAGGCCTTGTTCCATTCGTTCCAATCGATGTACCATCGGAGCATTTCATCCAAGAAGTGAAAGATCTTAACGTCACGGTCGAACCTGAAGTTACTTCACCAGGCCAAAATATAATTCACTGGAAAATAAACGGGATTCCTATTGAAACAGACTGGGAATATCCTACTCTTCAATATGTCCTTGATCGAAATACAAGCTTTGCCCCGAAGTTGAACGTAATCGAGTTACCAGAAGCAAATGTGGTATGTCTCCCGCTCCAAGACACTTCAATCTCTTTTCATTCCTTTATTACAAGCGCACTCTCTACCAACACAGGCCCTAATAATCGTTACAATAGTGGACATATTGGATTATCCAGGCTATCCCAGATAGCATTGTTAACGTTCCGCACCCAATCCACCTGCACGGCCACGACTTCTCCGTTCTCGGTGCAGGGAGAGGCGACTTCCCCGGGCCCGAACGACTTAATTTCACGAACCCACCTCGTCGAGACACTGTTATGTTGCCTGATCGTGGGTGGGTGGCCATTGCATTTCCGACAGATAACCCCGGTGCCTGGCTAGCACACTGTCACATCGTAAGTTGAAACCCGTGTTTACTTATGTACTGTAAAATTTTACTCAAAAATAACATACTGCGTTTCAATGAATATCTCTAACTAAATGTACCCCGGGCGGGTTCTATTCTCTCGTTGCTAGGCATGGCACGCGCACGAAGGGCTTGCAGTACAATTTGTCGAACGTTACTCGGATATTGCAAAAGCACTTGACATTCCTCACACGTGGTGCAAGACCTGCGAGCAATGGAAGGATTACATCTTGAATGAGGCTGTATACCAGCAGGAGCGTTCCGGGATCTAGCACAAGAATAAAATATCGTGAAGTACCTGTCCATGAAGATATATTTGCGAAATTGCCCTATTTCAAGTTGATATTTACTTTATTTTTTGTTTTTTTATTGGCTATGTATAGTACTGTTCCTGCTCACAGCGGACCAGCTAACTTGAAAGGAAGAAATTTCTTGGGAAGGGGGGTTAAAATAGGCAACGAGGGACTCTCCTCCATTATTGACAGTTTGTTTGTTGTTCTATTTTTAATTTACAATTGATATTAATTTCTTGGATTTATTCAGTCGCATAACTAACTATCTCGTGTGCTTATAAATCAAACAACTTTACATGTGCTTCCCTTGCGACATAAATATATTCAGCCTTTATTGAAAACCACAAAACTTATCAAAAACAGAAATGAAAATTCCCAGATTTCCATTCACGACCCACGGATCACCAAGTAACACAATCGCTCCTGCATCATTATCAGACTAGCACCATCCTAGAAACTGACCACATCATCGGGTAACGTTTAGGACCCGGGGAGATCAATGCAGGGGTTCCATGGTCTTCACCCTGTCGATCTGGTTGATCATTTTAGTAGTTTCCAGCCAGCTACCTCATATCAAGGCTCTCTTGTGTAACAGAGATAGTTGTGTTAGGGCTAGGGCCAGATAGCACGAAACACAGCTTGTAGAATAGAATCCGCTCCACACGTGCAACCGGTTCATGATATGGATTTGTCCGAATAATAATAATAATGTTATATATTGTCACCGCAAATTCTCAACTGCAACAGGCCATGCCCGATACCCATGCGGCAAGAAGTCAGCACTCTTCGGTTCTGCCGTGGTCATTCGGACGTAACTTCTCGAAAGGTTCGACGCCCAATCAAGTTCTTTATGCAAGATGCGGTGCGTGGACGGGAGCTGCATGCATCTGCAGGTGCACGACAGAGCGCAAAACGCAAGATTGAAAGCACAGAGACGACGATGCGTTGGTTATCGCCATGTACGCAGTGTATAGCCCTATGATATCATTTTGATAGTACTGTGTTTGCTTGATCTTTTTCTGGTTTCCCACGATGTCCACGGCTCTTCAATTGGGCGTGCTGGACGCACGAACGTGTTAGTTGTGCAGCAATTGGCAAACGGAGCTAGCTAATTCAACCCACCAAAACCGATCGTCAGCTTAACTGCACTGTCAATTTACTGTGGGCTGTACAACTTACAGAGTCTGTACGGAGTACGGAGTAGGCTTGCAAACAACGGATATGTCCTTAGGGCTTATTGCATCACGGGGTCGGGGCATATTCACCCCGGCGCTTTCCCGCTGCGGGATTAGCTGGTCTGGTAAAGCTGAACGCCGCTTGGCGATTTGGCGTCATGGATATAAATCCATATCGATCGGCTTAACTTAGGCAACTTCAAAAGATCCATGAAAGAGGAATTTTACATCCGCACGGCTTGATTGATCTTCAAAGCTCTGCAACGTTACTTCTAGGTAACCTTTCAACGTGGTTACTAAATGTATATAAAAACTCTGCATATTCCCACTTGGAAACTCTAGGTAGCAATTTTGACAACTATTTCCCTCCCTTTCTAATTATTGTCGGGCTCGTTTGCTTCACTATTGACTTATTTCTTCAAAAGCTGCAAACGAATTGTGGAAAGATATCTTTATATCCTATTCCTCAACCACCTCGGACCTCACATTAAGCATCATGTCTCCCACCACTGATAACTTGATAAATATTGCGTTCTTTGGCGCCACGGGTGGCTGTTCAAATTCTTGTCTGACTTTCGCTCTCAAGAATGGATACAAAGCAAGCGCCCTCGCTCGAACCCCCTCAAAACTTCAAGACCAGCTCCTTTCACAGGGGCTTGACCAGGCGACAATCGACAATAACTTGACAATCATCCAAGGCGATGCAACTGATGTTGAAGCCGCGATGCGCACAATCTCTCCAGACAAAAACCATGGCAAAATGGTTTCACTCATAATATCCGGGCTGGGTGGAGCACCCAAGTTCACAGCCGCGCTTCAGCCCGTCACCCTCGATAACCCGACCATTTGCGAAACTGGCACCAATGCCATCTTATCCGCCGTGGATGCACTGCAACCGTCCACAGCAACCGAAAAGGAGAAGCCCATCCTGGTAGTTGTCTCCACCACAGGCATCTCATCTGGGCCGGGAGATGTGCCGCTCCTCCTCCTCCCTCTCTATCACTTACTCACAGTCCCCCATAAGGATAAAAAGAAGATGGAGCACGTTCTCTTTGACACTCCCTCTAAACAACTCCTGAGAGGCGCCATTGCTGTGCGTCCGACACTGCTGGTTGGTGATCATTCCATCGCCAGTGGAAAGGGGTGGAAGACTTTGAAGGTCGGGACGGAAAAAAAACCTGCCTTGGGACATTCAATCCAGCGAGCGGATGTTGGGGAGTGGATTTTCGAGGAGGTCATTAAAGCGGGCGGAGAGAAGTGGCTGAATGAGAAAGTGACGTTGACTAATTAACATTATTCGATTCCCTCTGTGTTTTTTTTTTTTTTTTTTTCTCCCGGTTATGTGGCTATGTGTCTTGATGAGTCGTTTCATTCCAGGATACCTACGAAATACTGTTTATTTAATTTACATGATACCTGTAATCTACTTTTACGTCGATACAGATCCGCCGCGTTTTGTTTTTACATGTTTTTACTACTTGAAGCAAATATACGATATTTATGCCACTGCAGTCCTTGCAAATTCCTCCACACATACTTAGTCCCCCTACCAACTAATAAATACTTAGGCGACTGTACCATATTTTTCAAGGCGCAGTATATACATATACACAGCCGAGTGCGCAGGGCAAGCCGAAATGTCTCACCCCATCGGTCTCCAATTCCAACCGCTTATTGCTAGCACGAATAAATCGCACTCGCTCCAGAATTCGAGGGACGAGGCTGCCCTGCACGGCTGAGCCCCACTTGAGCCAGAGGCAACAACATTTTTCATCGAGCTATGTAATAGTCTGTCATTTATTTTGATGCGGAAGGTAAGACGAGAACAAGGACCTATTATTATGCTAAAACATGAAGAAAATTGTTTAAAATATATCATTGAAAATATTGACATGTATAGGCCATGTTACGCAATAGCGACAATGAGAAGAAAGTACGACAGGCCAGAGAGGTGAGGATGGATCAATATTAAAATAATAGAAGCGCTCTCCATCTAACAGACAAGAAAAGTCGAAGAAGCCCCTGCCCGTAAGAACGACGACCTATGGATGGACAGGAGGAATAGGCCTTCCATTATCGGTAATAGCGGTTGAATGAGCCTGGAACAAAAATGTCTGTATATACACGTGTATGGCCTCTCAGACGCTAAGAAGGAAAGGGAGTAACCAACCCGCATTAACAACAGCATGCTCTCACGTAACAATAAATAAAAACTGGGCGTATAATATGATCAAAGGAACATAAAGCGTGAAAAGGAAGAAAACACAAATAAGAAAAACGCGGAGTCTCTAGCTGGGATATCATCCCTCGTACAACCGTTGAGAATAAAAGGATATGAATAATTATCTAACGCCAATTAGGTATGATGGTAACAATCATACGCACAGCGAGAAGAGCAAAAGGAGAAAAACGCCGTCAAATGCCAGCTATTCGCTTATAAACAACAGTTACAAGAAAGCGATGAAGAAAAAAGCGGATAAAGTTACAATAATGCTTTAAGGGAGCTTTTTAACATGACCATTAGTTGCCAAGGGCCCGTCTTCACCGAAGCCCGAGCTCTCGAAAGCTTGGCTTAAATTCTGAAGCGAGAAACCACTACTGGCAAAATGTACACAAACAAGCCACGCAGTGACTACGTTGGCAATGTGATGGAGGAGATATGCATAAGTCACGCCGTAGAGCGCGGCATATACAGCGAGGATAATAAATAAGGCGGAAGTGATATGTCGCAATCTAGATTATTAAGAAGAACATGTTAGTGTTGAAGGCAACAGCGCGTAGCAGCGAACGGGAGTAGTCTAGTCCCGGGGGGTGAACTTAGAATGTCACTTACCTTGAGGTTACTCTTGGGATCATATTCCCATTTGTGAGCGTCTCCACGAGAAGTATAAATGGCATTATAGACAAGACATTGTGATGTGATGCGAACGGCGTCCACCAGTGGACAGCGAGATTGTGAACCCAAACTGCAAAAACAAGGACATTAACCGGTAGTATCCATAACATAAGGATGAAGATGGAATGAACGTAATTGTAGAAATTATACTGTGAGTTCGATTTCTGCTCTCATTTATCAGTATCAGCTAATTACTTTTACGAGGTAAAGGGGAATTGGGAGTTATGCTCACCGTTTCTCTCGCATATTGCAAAGTCTGCACGCAGGTTGCTAATTGCACAATGCATGCTACGATATACGCGAACTGATATGGAATGACGGTTGCCACAAAACACAATAAAACAGCGGAGTTAATGATTCTTTGCCTCGGAGAAAGCGATGGGTAAATCGCCGCGGGCCTAAAAGTAAGTAAGCAATAAATTCAAAATACACCTCGGACGTTGTTATTGCTGTGAATCAGCCTACCTTGGGTCATCATGCTTTATGTATCCTCGGCGTGATACCAAAACTCTGCGGATTGTCGACAAGCTATAAATCAAGGCCACGACAACGTAATTTACCGCAGCGCACAATCCGATGCTGATCAGGCCAAACAATGGAATCAAAAACCAGAAAAAGCTATCTTGAGAGCCCAAAAGTAAATCGTTTCTGGTGAAGTCTATGACAGTTTCGGTGGAGTTCGATCGCCAATCCATTAATACTTTCTCCGGGTTGTCCATCCCCGAGGTTGATGTTGCCAAAGATGTCGCAACAAATGTCAATATGGTGAATAAGAGCGGTAATGAAAAGCGGAGGCAGAGATCCAGCGCCTCCGAGAAGGGGATAAAAGCGCCTAATAAAGTCAGAATCCCTTCAAAAGCGTGGAGGCAGTAGGACAAACCTGTTTTATCATATATCTGGAACTGCTTCCGGAGAACTAGTGCAATCACAAGAAGTGGAAGCGCCGCAAAGACCGTACGATATCGCATGGCAAGTTTCCCCATGCTACCGATAACGTCCACACGCAACGAAAGCTCCATTGAGGCATTGCAGCTAGGGTCAGACCAAAGTTGAAACGAAATGCCACGAATAACACTTTGCTCCCGAAGGTGTGGAGGCATATAGGGTGCAACACCATGCAAGTTGATATCGGCTTCCTTGACATTGACAAAGTACTTCGATTCATGTGGTTCTGAGATATACTGTCTTAGCAGGGGAGTAAACAACTCAGCATGCTCGCCGCACGGCTGCTTGCCGACTCTCAGCTTATACGCTAAGAGACTCGAGTGTAGAGCGGGTATTTTCACTTCGGTCAACATTGGTCGTTCTGCTGGAAGTCGAATATTAAGTCCGGCACCCAGCAGGCGGCCAAGTCCAACCTTGGTTTGGATGAGAGCGTCGGAGCTGTCTGAAAATTCCGCAACAAGCCAGCCAGAGGAGGGTTTGGCAGCTTTATCAACAACAGCTACGAATTGATGCTCCACTAGATCCTCCAAGTTATATTGCAGATATGAAAATGGAATGACATTATCGAAGGCGAACTTGGACGAGCGTGTCGATGCTGGAAGATGTATTACATCCTCCACGGCATTCTTGCAAGCCAACCGAGTGGAACCCGCGCTACCGCCTGAAAGATCCATATTCAGAGATAGGATGGCAGCTGAATGGCCAGCTCGCAAAGGGAAGACGCTACAGAATAAGACTTCTAGTTTCCCGTTGACACCAGGATGATCGAGACGTTGGTCGGTTAGAAGGGTAAACTTTTTTCCTGAAGCTCCTTTGGGGGGAACGGGAAGAAGATGCGCTTTGGGTAACTGGCGGTTACCAAAACTGCGCAAAACTAGCCGCTGTCCTTGGGGTAGAATTGAATTTGTATTATCTTCCAAAGTCAAGAGTGTTGTCAGGTCTGTTAAACCGGTAAGTATGGAAAATGAAGGGATAGCTGACTGCGGAAAAACTGACCTTTTTGTGGGAGAGTCCTTTCAGAAACGGCTTCCATCCCCGTTAGGTACCACTTTTTGAATACGCTCATTCTTTCCGCTCTCTGCTTCGTCTGGGGGGATCGTCTAACGTCCACCAAGTCGAAAAGTGAGCGAATGATTACTTTTCGGAACGAGTCGCACCAAGCGATGGAAAGGTGATCCATTCCCGTCCAAACGTTTGGCATAGTGGATGTGAATACGGTAAATCCGTGGGTTTCAGGAACAAGGGACGATAGACTTGTATAATCAGAAGGGACAATCGAGTCCCCGCCACCTCCAGCAATAGATATCAAGGTAACATGCCATAACGGATTGTTGTTAGCCCATTTCTGAGAATATGCTTCACGCCAATAATCGTTAATCTGCTTGTATGTGCGAACAACATCTACATCAAACGAAACTGGAGGCCGAGCGTGAGGGGTTGACATCGTAATGATTGTGTTCACCGAATTTGCCTGGTAATTCGACATTGTAAGGACCGTTCGAGCAACGATCCCACCCATTGAATGACCAATGAGAATCACAGAGCTAGGGTCTGGGAGATTCTGGTCTCTCCCAGGGCGTTTAGGGTCATGATAGAGAGAGAGTATATAGGCTAGAGCTTCGTTAACGTATTCCGCCTGGTCGAGTAACGTTTGTCCGTGAAAAGCCGCCATGTCCTCATTGAAATCCGCCATGAAGAAATCTAAACTTCGTGTCCCCGCATTGAGTTTCTCTTGGTCGTGTCTTATTACATTTTGGAAATATAACGACGCTTCCGATGCTAGTGACCGCCCTTGCCTGTAGCTCCCAGCATTTCCAGGGAGGAACAATACTGGCACACCCCTAAGCTGGTCCAATAGTTAGCATTGAATGGAGCTGGATTATCCTAATATACAAAAACTCAAAAGGGAAGTAGAAAGAAACGAAAAAAGAATATCTCCCTACCCCAATATCTTGCTCGCTATACTCGTCAACCCCACGTTCCCGATACAGGTACAGTCCATATTTGCTCGCGAAGCGAGTATGTTCCGTATCGAATCCAATGAGTTTAATATAAGTGGGCATCATTCGAGGTGTATTACAGCCTTGTGGGTCTATTTGGCGGGTCATGTAGGAGTGAATGATTCCAAAAAGGGCGAGGGCACTCAGGAATGTCAGGGACAATGTCAGGAGAGAACATGACCATGGGTTTCGCGGCCGGGATCTTCGTTGTCTTTGGCCCTCCATCGATTTATCTATCGTTGGCGAAAAGGATTGTGATTCAAATGGCATTACGGCTTTATATCGAGTCGGGACGTTAAAAGGAGTCGGATGTGCAGTGCCGCCCGCAAATCCACGGGTGCAAGTGAACAGGGATGAATTGGATTCCTCTCCGCTATACAAATCTGTCGCTTTCCGCTGATTCATCTGTGGGACAAATGAATGACATGTATCATCAGTGGCAGGCCCATGTCTCCTTGCGGGCGCTGCGTCAAAAACTAGATGCGGCTGGTCGGGCTGATGTGAGCCGGAGAGGCGCTTCTGCATTTGAAGGAGGCGCACTCATCCGCGATTCAATCACGACAGAGAACAAGTCCACGAGATGTGTGAAAACAAATCCAGGACTAAGAGAAAAGAGGGAGGCGAGAGAAGAGGGAAAGAGGAGGGGAGCAGCGGAGCACCAAGAAAAACGGACAGGCAAAAGCACCCAAAAAGGAGGTTGAGATAAGCTTGACGGAGAAAACCAAGCAAACCTTATTTTCGGAAGTCGCGCACAGACCATCACGGACAGCCGCAATCCAATCCCCGAGTTCCAGTGTCAGCTACTGGGGCAAAAGAGCTTAATCACCACCAGTAAACACTGGAAGAAGAGGGGCTGAATCACACAGGAGAGCTGGTTGACAGTCTGTATACAAGAAGCGCATCTAACCATATACATTTTGGGAACATACCTTAAGAGGGGGGCTGTAAATGTTCTTCTTCAGAGAATATTTAAAGGTTCAATTATACATACATACACATACATACATGGGTATCATTTTTACACGGCGCGCACAACTGATCAATGAGTAACCAAAACGATTTCTAATTGAGCGGACCAACTTTAACTTCCTCCCTTCTCTTCAGCTCCTCTAGCCTATATTCCTTGGTCTTTTCTCTGCCCAGACGCCGTTTGATGGCGATTATGTTCTTGAACTGCCCCTTGGCCCCGTGCTTGACCTTCGTAATCATATCCGCTGCATCACCTTTCGTAATATCCCCTGGCTTAATCTGATTATCGAATGGAAGATGCTTGTTAAGAAAAGCAATCTGGCCAATGCTAGCATACTTCTTTCTCCATGGTTGCCATGTGGCCACAAAAACAGGCAGAAAAATGCGGCTAGCCAGCGTATCGGCGGCGTGCACTGCTTGGGCCAATTCAAGTGAAGAGGCAATCTCTCGGGGTCGGCTAAACGGGCTTTTTGAATGTGAAGTAGGGCTCAACGCTCTGACATGAGATACCGAATACAAGCCTGCGTCATCTCTGGAGATCGTGATTCTTCCAGGGGGTGCATTCAGCACATATCGATCAGGGCTCACTGACACCCAAGCATTTTTGCTTAGTGAACGAATATGTCTTTCGCCTGAAGTATCCTGTAGCAAATCATGAACCGAATCATAATCGGTAAAATCAACAGTCACTTTATCCGCAGAAATCGCAGAGGGCTTCGGTTTTGGTTTAAAACCATTCCCTTCATGGCCTTTGAGTTTCTCTATGTCCTCCATCTTGGTTTCATCAAGTCCTTCGTCCGGGTGAAGGCCAAATAGGGTAGGCGTGGTAGTAACACCAGTGTCAAGAGACGCAACCATATCAATGATATGACAATTCTTCTTCCCGGGGTATAGTCTTAATCCTCTTCCAATCATTTGGATTAAAAGGTTTTTAGATCTCGTCGGGCGCGCAAGAAGCACACAATCAATATTAGGAATGTCTGTTCCTTCTGTAAAAAGTCCGCAGTTTACCAAAACTGGGTATTCCTGGTTGCGGAAAGCTTCAAGTTCATTGGTACGGAGATCTTTGGGAGTCTGACTGGTAATATATCTCGCATCGATGCCAAGCCTGCGGAATGTCTTAGTAAGGCACTTGACGTGATCAATGTCGACTCCAAAAACGAGGGTTGATTTTCTCTCCCTCGCCCTGGAGAGCCAAGCTCGGACAGTAATGTCGTTTATTGTGTCAGTGTTAACTGCTGCTGATAACTGACCGGTCTGAAAATCGCCATTAGGCGCATCCGAAACCTTTGACAGGTCAGCTCTGGAATTCACCGTCGTGAAGACCGCATCAGCAAGCCACTTTTCACCAATCATATCGATGTAATCTTTATGGTACACAATGTGGTCAATCGCAGCTCCCAATTTCACTCCATCGAACCGCGAAAAAGTTGCCGACACGCCAACGAGCGCTGGAGATCCTTCCGACACTTCATTCAAGCCGAAATACCCAAGGGCTTCTCTATACGACGGAGCCACGATGTGGTGTGCTTCATCCACCAAAATGAGTTTATATCTCTCCGGGTCAAACTTTTCAATCCGCCCTTTTGAAAGGAGGCTGCGGATAGACGCTATGGTTATTTCCGCTGTTCCTGTTGCGTGACTATTCCCCATTTCAATGTCGATGGTCTTCCCTGGGTAGGCAAGCATGCAATGCTTTGCTGCCTGTTCGACCAGCTCTTTTCGATGGACTAGAATAAGGGTTTGTTTCGCGATTTCATCGCGGGGAGGAATGCGATCGATCAGCTGGGTAAAAATTACCTGTCCCAATCAGAAGTTAGAATGGGTCAGACGTGGGCAAATATGAAGTGTGCTGCTCACAGTCTTCCCACTCCCTGTTGCTAGCGAAATACCTAGCCTTTTATGGCCCTTCTCCAAATATGAGAGGACAGACTGTATACATTCTTCTTGGTAACTTCGAAGCCGAAAATCAGAGGTTGGAAGTAAAGAGCCAGGCGAGTGGGGTGTGGTGGCTTTTGCAGCTGCTGCAGAGGAGAAGCATCGATGGCTAAGAAGGTAATTTCCGTAGACAGCCGCGCACTTGAATTCTCGCTTACATTTCGTCAACCACCGCATCTTCCATGGCTGTTGTAATCACTCAACTCAGCAGATCAAGCTGTGGCGGAGATAAGTTTTAGTGTGCTGGATGCAAACAATGCAAACTGTTTAAGGTAAACTCTAAAGGGCAAGATAATTTCTCCGATACCACGATTTTTTGAAAGCATCGACGTGACGTGGCACGATCGCACAATTTTCACTCATGACTATTATTTTTGCATTACATTCTTGGTTAGGAGTTAATGTGTCATGTTGTTTCTAGAAGCGTGTCCAGAACATGTTAACCAGCGGTGGAACTCGCGTTTGGTAGTCATTCTTAAACATGAGCAGCACAGCAAGTGCTTACGACCCGGACGAAGAAAAGGACTCCTCCGATAATAACTCCTTTGGCCGTGGGATACTTCCTACAGGCTTCAACACATCATCGCCGCCATTACGAAACCTTAGGCTTGAGTCAAGCACAGAATTGAGCAGTCCCTCAAAACCCCAGTCCAGCGGCTCGGCAACCGCGCATTCTCAGTCATGGAGAAACGGCTCGCGAACTAATAGAAAGCTTCCTTTTGACAGCTATGTCGAACTCTTTAATGACTTTGTACAGAGCGTAGCCGATGGGGGTGTGGATGCAAGTGGATCTGTCTTTTCAACTTCACAGCTCGGGATTATTACTTGGAGCTCCAAAGAGAAAGAAATGTTATTCAACGCCCTTGAAAGGAAGGGCAAAGATAGGATCCCAGAAATAGCTTCGCTTCTTGGATCAAAATCTGAGATGGAGATACGGGATTACCTAGCCGCTCTGCATCGTGGACTTGAGAGACAGCAACTTAAAACCCGTTATGGCAAACCCCTTATTCTTTCCGACGTGCCCGCGGCCTCAGAGATTAGCGAGGAATGCTGTCAGGCTTTAGAAGACAATGCGATAGCGCTATCTCGGCAGGACGAGCAGACCAAAAATACAATGGGCAGGCGGAAATACGGAGACATGTGGCTTGTTAATCGCCACGTTGCGGCCATGGTTGAGAATGGGTTAGATGCTGAGCGGGATCGATCAGACGATAGTGGAAATGAAAATCCTGACAATTCACATCCACCACCAAGCATACTAGCCACTTCACAGCTGCTGAATACCGGCAACTGGGTTCTGCTTTCGGAGCGGATATTCATGAATGCCGGCAAAAATAGAATCGAGGATAACTGGTACCATCTCAGTGTAGACGGTGAAACACCGTCCTTGACTTGCGAGGCCTTTGCCGACTTCTATGCCTTAGCAGTCAGCCTCACGCGCCGCTTAGTACATTCCTCTATATTTTTTGCTATGTCCCGTTTACGCTCGCTGGAGCGCGGGGGATATGAGCGCGCAAAGTTAGTGAGGAGGGAAGATGTAGGTGCAGCGGTGGACATACTGAGAATGAGCCGCAATTCTCGACAGTTTTGGATAGGTGCTCCACGACGTCATAATCTGGATGTTGCGGACATACGACATCGCAAGGGCTGCAAACCTCTTCCGCTCACATACAACGAAGTTGAGGAGGAACTATCGCTAGAAGGCACCAGATCAGGAACCTCCCGTGCTAGCAGCGTTGCACTATCTGTGGCTGTATCCGAAACCCAATCAGAATCCGAAGAGTCGCCCGGCAACGATTCCTCTGACCCAGGAGTGTCGAACCCTTCTTCACCAAGCAACACCACACTCAACAACGACGAAGATGAATCGTGCTTGGGTCCCGAAGAAATACACGCTGCATCCATGGACCAGAAATCCAGCCGCATTGAAGAGCTTCGCCTATGGAAACTGCTAGACCAATCGCCGCTGTGGTCCCTCTTACCTGAGCAGGAGGATTCAGACATAGAAATGGGAGGCGACGATAGAATCGCGGTGGTCAGGCCGTCGGGCACTCAAAAATCGAAACAGGACTTTATAGACTGGCGAGATCGCGTTTTGTATCGCAGTGAGTGGGAAGAATTCGGGCCAGATACCATCGTTGTTGAGGAAGAATTATCCGAGAATCGTAGAAAGAGGCAGAGGCTTGAATAGAGTAATTACAACTTGATCAACCTTTTACAGAAATCTATATTATCTGACCGGGAAAAGGGAGTGAACCATTAATGTCAATAATCTATGTACATATAGCAAGGAATATACGTTTACGGTACATTGCCATTACAGTCAATATTAGAACACTGTTACAGCGCCCCTTAATTCATTAAACCCGAAAATGTTACTCCGACAACGGTACGGAAAACCGTAGTTATTCCATCAGAAGTCTAATCATCCCAATTGACTGCGAAGGAGGTAAATGGTAAACATAGAAAAGAACCAAAACCAGTCATTCACCTTTTATCCCCTACCAGTATTGTACAAGAGTAATAGGAAGCATTTTAAAAGCCGGACAAAACAAGGCATAACAAGGAACCCTGTGATGAAACTTGAAGACCAGGGAGGGGAATTGAAAATAACCCTGGTCCGCCATTAGATCGAAACCAATAACTAGGAAAAAAAACTAAAATTTGCGAATTAAATTTCGACTGTTAAATCAGATCGTACACATATTGGGCGAGGCAATGGAGAAAAGAAGAAAAGGCAAAAAATTCCAATCATCTCAAACTTTCAAGCGAAAATAAGTTAATTCACTGAGACGCGTGAACAGGGGATTTTGAACTAAATTTAGTGGCAAGATATCGAGGATTTATTTCCCTACCTCCCTTTCTCTAACCGTCCAGGTAGGTGCGCTCGGGTCGAGAACGAACAAATGAGCGAATATAAAAACAGAACCTAATGAAAAGAACTCCCCCAGCTGTAGAACCGGCCCCAGAATAAAATTAACAAAACAGAAAGAGAAAGTTAAGTAACCTATCCAGAGAACTTGCGCCGTTGGTAGAAAAGAAAAGGAAGAAAAGACGAAAGAGCCCCGTCCCAGGCACAGAGAAGTAGTAGGGATAACCCCCTGATTTTATTAAATCGACTTTAACACCCCCATCGAACATCAAATCATATTTCGATCAACAACTTTTATCTTCTTCCATCCCCTCCTTCAAAATCCCAGAGCGATCTAAGTAATTATTCGTTTCTTTGGTGTTTTTTCAGATCTCAAAGGTTTTTTGCTCGCCACCTTGCGCGCTGGGTGGAGGAGGAACCGCCGCTTGTCCAGCAGCGGGTTGCTGGAGTCCATAACGTTCACCAATTCCTACCGTTCCCGCATCAGCAGCCAGAGCGGCGCCTTCCTCAGGTCCCTCCAGGCTAGCAGATTTAAGTAGATCCTGAACTTCCTTGATTCTCTTCTTAAGTGCCATGCGGTCAAGGAAAAGTTGTTGCCGGCCTTGCTCCAAATCTCTCCGCTCGGCTTCAACAATCTTTTCGAGCTCGGTGAACTGGGCAAGCTTGATGTCGAATTTTTGCAGTGTTATGTTAACGGCCGCCGCTACCAGACGGGTCATTTCTCTTTCTTCGTTGGAAGCAAAAGCAGCAGCGCGGGCAGCAGCAGTAGCCAAACCAATCGTTGCGATCGAAGGACGCGAGGATTGTTTGTCCCCTCCTGTACTCCGTACAACAGCTGATGATTCAGGTTCGGTTGCAACGTCGATTTCCATCGAATCTTCAGACTTCTCCTCTCCTTCTTTGCCCTTGTCTTTATCCTTGGCTTCGCCTTTGTCCATATCCTTATCCTTATCTTGACTGTCGGTAGGCGCGGTCCCTGCAAAGCCTCTGTCGAGTTGTTTCTGGAGCTCGCGACGTATTTCCTCAACTGATCGACCGGCAGCGGCCGCTGCAACAGCTGGTTCGGCTATTTCGGCCAAGTAGGATACAACGGAGAGAACGGGGTTGTCAAGTTGGCTAATGGGCTCTCTTCCGCTCATCGCACGGATCAGAGAACTATCCTGCGTGTCTTCTAAATATTTATCCTCGATTTCTAGCTGAAGAAATTTCATGACACATTCTTCCGATGTGCGTGTGCCAACATGACGAGCAATCTGTCGCCAGTTGTCATCGAAATTCTCCAGACCCTCCAGAAGGAGGAGAAGTTCAGAGTTACTCCATGGAGCATCTCTATCTGGGATTGTGGTATACGGGCTATCCTCCAATTTGACAAAGTCGGAAGCGTGGTGAGATGATGGTAGCCTACCTTGCAGGAAGCAATTCGGGCAGAGATCATATTTGGTATCCGGGGCATTGGGGTTAGTAGACACAGGAGCAGATTTTGCATAATGGAATCGTAACCGTGTACAGTCGATACCACAAGAATAGCAGTGGAAGATCTTCTTTGGTTCCTTCGCTGCAGCTTCCATTGTCTTGATTGAAGAATCGCCGCCAGTGCCATTGGTGGTGGCGGCTTCGCCATTTGTCTGCTTCTCCTTGTCCTCGGCTGGTGTAATGCCTTTCCCCTTTTCGTCATAGATATTGCGACGAATTTCCAGATTGAGATCGCCTTTTGGAATTGGCGTAGCAGATGCGGCTCGTTCAGTAGATGGGTGGGGTTTACCAGGCGCGACGATTGCGTTAGGAGCTGGCTGGAACGGTTGCAAACCTCGGGGGGTATCTGCTGTGACCCTGAAGTGACCCGTCATAGGAGGACCAATATTGGAAGGCCTTGTCTGAGGATCCACCTGTATTGCAAGTTAGCCAAAATGATATACATGTTCATTGTCCCGCAGACGCATACCTGGTAGTTGATCAACCCCCAGTGTTCAAGGAATGAGTGCACACGCATAATAGCACACACATCACCTGCCAAGTTTCGTCGGCAGGCAGTGACGGTAAGATACTCGACAGGGTTCAAGCGGTAGGTGTTGATCATGAAATCACGATAATCTTTGTAGATGGCAGGAGTTTTGCTGCGGTTTCGACTATTGAAAAATTCAGGAAGGGCTTTCTTTTCAACAGTATGAATCGTGTTCATATCAAACCAACTCGTGTAGCTTGGAAGGATAATAGCGTGGGTTTGGGCTACCAGGTGCGATCGCGCTGAAGCCTCCAAAGAAGCTTTCGTCTGGGCGGGTTGGCCATCAACATTTTCGACCGGTTGTTGCTGAGTTGCGGAATTTTCAGCAGCTTCGTCTCCCACACCGATTTCCTTTTTCGCATCTGAATCGGTTCCCCTCATTTTCTCGTCTTCCTTTTCTGGCTCTTCGGTCTGAGGCTTTGGGGATGCGGGCGCATCCAACGGATTATCTGAAATCGGGACGTCTTGGTTTGCTTGAGCCGGCGAAATAGGTTTGGGTGGTGAGCCTAAATTACAAAGCGTATGATAAGCATGCACACAGAACATTTAAAACCCGCAAAGAACGCCAGTATTCAAGGTCACCAATAATGGCAGCTGGCGCAACCAACCTGAGACGTGGCTAGGAGAAAGTGTGGCGGCAGGAGCCTCAGTTGCCGATTGCCCATCCTGGGGAGCGGTGACAGTCGGGGTGTCGGTAACCATCTCGCCTGAAGTTGCATTTATATCCTCCATTCTGGATGTGGCACAAAGAAATAAAAAGGTTACAGCCCTGGTCGGTCCAGGCTATCCGCCTGCACAGGATAGGGGACACTGTCGAATAGGAGCGATCTCCAAGGCCGCGTTCGGAAACCCGCAAAACGAAACGCAATAGCAAGAGCGCTCGGATAATGGCAATTAAGCGGGCCTAGTCGCAATGTCAAGTTTGATGGACTGGGGATGTACCGGTCGGTATACCTGTAGCGTTTTCTTGTACACGGATCTTGTCTCCAGTAAATCAATCGCGGAAAAACTCGCGATCGCAGGCCCTATGCGCTAACCTAATACGAGCTAGCGCATAAACGAAGGTACGGCAGCCGTTAAATTCCAACAGTGTCGTTATCGGATTAATTATTAGCCGTCCCCTGATTCGGATCCAGGCCTAGAACGCGACTCAACACGCTTTCGCGTGCCTGTCGTCAACGAACACCGGTTTGCGAATTTTTTGTTTCACCGAAATAGTCATAACCATAAACATAGCCACAACCTCAATTTACGAGCGCAGTTTAAGTGATACCCAGCTTCATCATTTTCGAATGATATAATCCGTCGTTGACCTGTGCGTCGCGAATAGGATAAAGTTATACAAACAGGTACGCGGAATATCTGTTATCTTGAGCTAGACGTGGGCATCGAATTCAAGTGGCTCTACTCTGAAATTTTGGATCTGATCTGGCAAGATGGGAGAAGTTAATTTGTACTAACATCCAAGATAGGTCTCCGGATACTTATTTTGGGTAATATGCACACATGGTATTATCCGCACATCAATCACCCGAGACCCTACTTCTCTCTTTACCTAATTCGATCAATATGGATATGCCACCCTGCTCCAGCAATGAGTCGCTGTTAGGGTTTAAAGGAGATTTGCATACGCATCAAGGGAAAAGGAAACCTGACGACGCTGTTACAACTTTATCTCCTAAACGCCATAAAACAATAGGACCTTTCCTTGATGTGGAGGATGACGAGCACGACATATACCCATATTCTAATTTCAACATCAACCCTGGATATCAGGTTAAGGATAACAATGTCACCCTATCGAATACGGCACTAGACACAAACCCCCTATATACAAGCGCGCTATCCGTCCCCAATTATATTGGGAAAACGAACAGCTCCAAACTCTTATATCCGGCTCGCATAGAAGCGAATTCGAAGAAACTGGCGACGATCCAGACGTGTTCTGGTAAAGTTATTAATCTGCGAAAGAAAAAGCCGGCTACCCCTGTTTCTTATGAGCACACAATTGCGGAACGTTCAACGACAGCTCCGGACAGAGCAAGGAAAAGCTACTATGGAATCGACATTCACAAACTACTTGACGATATCGCTATCGACGATGCACAGGGTGGCACACGTCTCTCGCGACTTCCTGCTCACCGACCATCTATTGAAATAGCTGATGTTCCTCTGGCAAGTAAAGAATCAAACCTTATGTGGACCGAAAAATACCGTGCACGACGATTTAAAGATCTGATTGGCGATGAACGGACGCATCGCTCTGTTTTACGCTGGCTTAAGGGGTGGGATCCCATTATATTTCCAGGCCTAGAAAAGCTAAAACCAAAGGCATCCATGGCAAACAATTTAGAAGAACGCGCTCACCGGAAAGTTCTACTTCTCACTGGACCACCTGGGCTTGGTAAAACTACTCTCGCTCACGTATGTGCAAGGCAGGCAGGATATGAAGTACTCGAGATCAATGCAAGTGACGAACGGAGTCGAGACGTTGTCAAGGGCCGAATCCGAGATGCAGTCGGCACTGAGAATGTGAAGGGGGTGTCTATCGACGCTAGTGGCAAAAGGATTCGAAAGCCTGGAAAACCTATTTGCGTCGTTGTTGATGAGGTTGATGGCGTTGTAGGTGGCTCGGGTGGTGGAGGCGAGGGAGGTTTCATGAAAGCATTGATCGATTTAGTTATGTTGGACCAAAGAAATTCTAGCAACGCCTTAGAACCTACCCCGACTCATAAAAAGGGATTTAGAAAGGGAGACAAATTCCGTCTCCTTAGGCCGATGATTCTGATATGCAACGATGTTTACCACCCTAGCCTTCGCCCATTACGATCTTCCTCGATCGCTGAAATTATCCATGTTCGACAAGCGTCTCTGGACAAGGTGGTTTTACGAATGAAGACTGTATTCGAAAAGGAGGGAATTCCATGTGACGGGGACGGCGTAAGACGGCTTTGTGAAGCTTCATGGGGTCTGACTAGCAGCAGGGACCGCCGTACAAACAACCGCGGCGTTGGGGAGGGCGATATTCGAGGGGTTTTAGTGGCTGGAGAATGGGTAGCACATAAACTCCGTGCCACTAGTGTAACGGGAGACATCAGACTCACAAGAAGATGGGTCGAGCAACATATCCTAAACGACCCGACCAGAGATGGCTCATCAGCTCGTGGGTTAGGACGTGGCGGAACGAAAGATATTGTTGAGAGAGTTTTCCTTGATGGGGCCGGTTTCCCAAATGCACCCATCTTTGCACAAACTTTCCAAGACCCCTTTTTGGGTGGCAACGCCAAAATCCCTGTTGGAGTCTCTGACCTTCGCAAACGCCATGCAATTAATCGTCTAAGGGAAATGGTTGATGCTGCAGGCGAATATGACCGCTGCATTACGGAGTGCTTTGCTGTTTATCCAACCAAGACGTATCAAGATGATACTATTCTCTCCAAACCAAATATCGCCTACGAGTGGCTGCATTTTCATGACATGATATCATCCAAGGTCTACGCGAATCAAGACTGGGAACTCAGTCCTTATCTCAGCCAGTCCGTTGTCGCATTCCACCACCTTTTTTCTTCTTCCAACCGACAAAACTGGGATAGCCATAAGATCCAAACGGACAATGAAGACGACGAAGACGAGCACCCGTTTTCAGGCCCAAAGGCGGATTTCGCAGCTTATGAAGCCCAAAAACAGAACCGGGCCATCATAACAGAATTCCAATCGACCTTCTCCCCTCCTCTTCTTCGCGCATTCCGCTCCACCGAATCAATTATCATCGACCTCATTCCGAATCTCACCAGAATGCTGGCTCCTGAAATCAAGCCTGTGATTGTTGGTGGAAGCGGCAGTCAAAGGGGGATTGCTAGTGTGCGCAAGGACACCGAACGTGCCCTTGTCAAGTCGGCAGTGAGAGTAATGAGTGGTGTAGGAGTAAAGTTTGAGAATACAAGAGTAGAGAGCGAAATTGGCTTCCACGATGGCTGGATTTACAGGATGGAGCCGTAGGTCTTTGCCGTGTTATTCCCGTTTTACTAATTTCACCCTACACAATTACCTCTCGATTGCAATCGTTTTGATTATTCCCTAGCTAACAAGATCATCTCCAGACCTCTCGACACATTAACCATGTTTTCCAAGCTGAAGGGCAGTGGATCTTCGACACCTGTCCGATACGCAATCCGTCAGGTCCTACAGCAGGAATACGAAAAAGAGATCGTCCGCCAGCGCTCTCAAGCAGGCCAGGCAAGATTAAACGGACCCAAGAGCGACAATCTCTCTCACTATAACAACATTGAAATCAACGGTCCCAATGGCTCAAACTTATATAAATTTCCGCCCAGGCTCAATGGACCGAAACGTGATTTCTTTGGCCGAGTAATCGTGAACGAAGCGCGGCCCGGTTCTCGTGGTGCTGGCGCTTCTTCTGCTGCTGCTGCTACTGCACCACCAGCTAAGGCAAGGAATAACCCGGCATGGGTTGGATTTCATGAAGGGTATTCGAATGCCGTGCGTAAACGGGTCACGCTGAAAGAGTTATTATCGGGGCTGTAGATAGAAAATCGGCTGCTTGGATTTATTGGTTGATTAGCAAATTACATTTCCCCTTAGGCGCGATTCAGACATTTGGCATACGAGCAGTGGTATGTTATTGATGATGGGGTTACTTCCGTTTTTTAAGAGCTTGACTTTGTATTTTCATAGTTCTTTTTGATTGATCAGGTAGCTCAAGTGTCACCAGGGGGGTCCAGGTTGACAATCCTGTACCCGGTGCACCATCCCACAGCGAGCAAAAGACGATTATTCCTCTGGGAGAATGACGGTAGTCTGAAATTTATGAAACCCACTGAAGAGTCATGTCGGTGTGCATCTCCGCGCCTGTCCTTTTCGACGCAGGTATTTTTCATTACTCTGGGCACGAACCATAACTAGCTCTTTACACTTATCTACCTCTTTGATAGCTAGAGAAAAATGTACCCCGAATCCAAGAAATGACCTTTCTCCCTCTAAACCCTTAACGATCTCGACACTTCTCGAGAATCTACTGTGATCTCCAGTAGAGTTATTCCCCATTAAAACAGAGCAGTGAGCTTGCGACATACTCTTCGTCCTGCGTTTGATTTGATTTAGGCTGCTTTGGATGATAGAACCCTCCCGTTACTATTCTGACATGGCCCATGAGCAACCCTAGTTCGCGCCCCTGTTAGGGCTTTGCAGAGGGAGCAAAAGCCCTGTAAACCAGGACCTAGCGTAAGCAGAACCCTAAACGCTTTAAACAGACTGCTAGAGCTTTAAAATCTAGTTTGAAATGTCTGCTTGGACCAGATATCATTGAAAACGCATTCCCAAGCGAAAAAAGCTGCTTGCTACTCGCCATGTATCTGCTTCCTCAAATGAGACAAATTCGTATTCGTGAAAAAATTGCCAAGAGCTATGCAGAAACAAAGCCTCGGCGGTCTGTCCAACGAACTTGAAGTTAAGTTACCGATTCCAGCCCCCATCTCTCTGCTCTGTACATTCAGCTTATTTCTCAAATCGTATCTATAGGGGATCTTGCTTGAATAAATGTTCTTCAATGAGGTGAACTGACTTCCCAGGTGGTATATCCCTCAAAATGTCAGAACCAACCACCAACAAAGCTGTCAAGGGAAGTGCACAGGCAACTGGTGACGTGCCGTTCACAGACAAACCGTCGCCATGGCTGGGCATGAAAAGTCAATTTTTCTGCTCCATCGGTCGAGCAAAGGGGATTCCAGACGCATCTTACGCGGACTTGGAAGCTCAGTCGTCGTTTGCTGATCCTGCTGCAAGCGGTCAGTTCAAGGGGACAGCATGCACTGTTATGATCGTGAGATATCTAGAATCTCCCGTCGGTAAGGCGGTTGCTTTATTTATTATTATCATTATTATTATCCTTGGCAGAAAGATTGAGGAGGAAGACACTTCTCATCCTTTTCTCCTGAACTGTTAGGTCCGTATGATGAAATCTTATGGATCCCGGGGTGGTTTGAAGTCCCGGGTAAAAAAAAGAGCAACCCGCGGGTAACGAGAATATATGTTTCCAACAAGGAGTGCATTTACAATGGTGAGTTGCTTTTTCCGCAGTATTACATCCCGCTTTTTGCAGTTCACTGGTAATTGTATTTACATACAATGTAGGACGCAAAAATTGGAATATCCCTAAACATGTATGTATTCTCTTCCAATATCTCGATAATGCCCGATGGAGCTAGTCCAGCTAACAGAAAAACAATACAACCAGCTGGCGAATTTTAGATTCGTCCCATCGGATACGCCATCTTCCACTATGCCCTACTCCAGGGTGGAAGTATCTTTGCCCTCTACCCCAGACCAACCCTTTGTCGTCCTCCACTTCTCCCCCCTAACGCTCCTATCCAGACTCGGCATTCCAATCAATACCTCTTATGTTCCCATCAACCAGCTACTGGGAATGCCTCCCGTTCCAGAAAGCGAATCCTGGAAAGAGGATGCTTTGATTGGAACCAAGGAATGGCGTCATGCCAGAGTTGATGTGTCAGGATGGGCGAGGATGGTGCGTGTCGAGGGCAAACTTGGGGATGGCTATGCTTTCCCCGAGCTTGCGGCCAGTGGCTATTGGGTGTATATCAATGACGCGAAATTGAGTTGTGTGACGGTTGGAGTGTGAAAGCCATTCGCTTCGCTATCCATCATCAAGGAACCATATCTGTATCTGATGTCTGATTATGGGCTATTGCGTTGGTTTCCTATGAAGGGAGAAGGAGTCAGGTGAACAGGAAAGAGGACTTATTTTGTACCTAGGACTAACTTGTGCTTTTCTAATGAACGTTTATTTATGCAAATGCTAAAATTGAAATTTCAGGGGTTGATACATTATCACCCACGGGAATAAGCGCAACCTCATAAATTCAACTCGGTAACCGCTTTCATAACTGCTGAACCTGCTGTTGGTGCAGCGGCCTATGAATGCAATTGGTATATTTATTACGAGACCAAGTTGCAGAGACGCAAAATCTCGGTAAGCTATCCACGAGTGGGTGGAAACAAGTCGGGGGGTATGACGTGTCATGCTGTAACCGGACCGTTTTGTGAATTTGATCTATTCAACGATCAACTACATGGACAAGCCGGAGATTCCCCCTTCCAGCAAAGATGTTTGGCTTTGTTCAACCGCTGAAAAATGCTGCGCTAAAAGTGCATTCCGGAACGTGAGACACCCTGCTGGCTTTGCAAGAATCAGTCGCTCTAAATGATTGTCCACAACAACGCGACGCGAAAGGAGGATACGTGAACATTTAGGATTCTAGGAATGGTTGCTTGAGATACATCCCTCATCTCCCCCTTCCGCAGGAGGTGGCTGGTGGCAAGCTTTGACTACAAGAGAAACTATGTCAGAGCCAGCATCTAAACTTCGACGCTGGATGTGGCCATCCCATCTACACCTTCAAATGGTGTCCGTATGGGTAATTATTCTGTACCAAACTTCTTAAATACGGCTAAACAGGCGGTCAAATTATTCGACTTACGAACGTTCGTAGCGTTACTGACTACATAGATATTGAGACGAAGTCAACGAGGGCGGCATATCAATTGAGTCTGACATCGCTTGTTTCGGTTCCTTAACCTACTGCATTATTACAGGAAAGGATTTCGAAATGCCCATCGGCCATCAATCCCCCTGCACAAGGATACAGCGCGGATGGCTTGCAGCTACTAAAGTTAGGGAACGCTTGACTCATGGGCAAGTGGATCTAGACATATTCATGGGCAATGTGATCTGGCAGAATGGAGTAAATATACTGCCTGAGCGCCCACAGCGCGAGCTCCCGGGTGCAGCAGTAGACAATAGAGCGGGAAGTATAGACATATACCGCTCGTTGCAACTTTTGTTGCCAGCCAAGCTCCACAAGAAATAGAAGGTTCTACACCGCTAACGTTACACCTTACTTATAATTAGACGCTAACGTAATCAACCACTCAACGCTCGTTTCCACACAACGCTCGCCCCAAACCTCCCAAATTCATTCAAATTCATCCATCTTCAAACACCCACAACATGCACCACGAAGCAGTTATACAATCCGCGATTGATGATTTAAATACACAATTGACCCCTAACTACACAGAAACCGCAAAAAAGTATGGAATCAGTCGACATACATTATCACGGCGTTACAACGGCATTCAGGTGTCAAGAAAGGAAGCAAGCTCTACCCACCGCAAAAACCTCTCAGATTCACAAGAAGAACGGCTACTTTTTCATAT
>JAFEJD010000688.1:0-23519 GCA_018296065.1 Blastomyces percursus
GCCAGGGAGGAATTCTAACTAGGGAGGAAGGATTAGCTAGGGCTCAGGCTGCTCAGGGTGGTCAACTAAGGGAAGGAGTAGAGGTGAGAGATCTTGATCGGCCTACTAAGAAGCGAGCACCACCACGCTACAGCAAGTGCAATGTAGTGGGACACACTATTAGACAATGTAGATAGACCAGATGTATACTGGCATATAATTTTATAAGGATAATACAATTTTGTTGTTGCTTGATCAAGCAGTTAGTCTTGGAGGAGCTGATCCGCCGATCGGTGAGGTGTCCAACTACGTTAACTAACTAGTTAACTTAACTGTACCAGCTCAAGCACCTTGATCTGGATTAGACAACGACCACCCCTAGGTGGCTGAGGAGTCCGTGGATGCTCATGTATATACCGAGTTGGGTTGTTTCACTTTTGATATTAAACTTTCCAAAGAGGGACAAAAGACGCTGGTGCGAGAAAAATCAAACAAGGTGGGCTTGCGCCAGATAGAGAACAAACAGTAGATCATATCCCAAACCATAATCATCGTCCGATAGCCTTAACTATGCGACCAGAGACATAAATCGAACTCTGCGGTCTCGAACCCCGGTTGTTTGCCTACTATTGTACCAAGCCATGGCGATGATGAAAATGTCATCCATGTCCAATCACCCTTTGAAGGACGCGTTGTTGGGGAGCAGCTGCATGATTATTGTTCGGTTCTGTGGAACTTGGAACTTCCATTTGCTGAAACTCCCGCTTCGAGTTCTGCAATGGATCGAGAGGTTTTTGAGTTGTTGTTTTGCCCTGCCCTTTCTTTTTTGATTTCCGAGGCTTCGGGTAATTCTCGCACGTCGTTCGGGACGGCGGAGGGTACAGCTTCTCCTGTCTTTTTGTCAGCGAAGAGTCTTTCCGCGGCTTGTGAATGACACTCACGATGTCTTTATCCGGCGGTGGAAAATGGTTGTTTAAAACGTCATCTTTTGTTAAATTTAATTGTAAAGTACCGATTGTCTTCGTGGATGAGAAGGTAAACACCTCTACAGCGACAGTCATCAAAATAACTACGCAGCATACGCCGTAGCGTCCCTTTTCGTCGATAGCGTATCTGGACGAGGCTATTGCGCTCGCTCCATGACTTCTTGACCCCCTTCGAACTTGATGGCTGTATCTCGCTGGAACACGACAGAAAATAAAGGGTCTGAAACTTGACTTCTCACTTACAGTATCACTATGGAGAGCTTTCATTTTATAGCTACGGGCAAGGGTCCAGAAAGAAGGATGGTCTTCTTGGGCCAAAATGAGCGTTTCAAAACGACACTTCTGTCAAAAGTTTGTTTCAAGCGATCGGTCGTTTTGTTGCTGCGCTTGCAACGACAGGCCACGATTTCGGATTGCAGGCCACGGTTTTGTGATCCAAATTTGTGGCTCTCTCATGTCACTGGCCTAAAACAACGATGACTGGTAGGTACTGTAGAGTTGCATGCCCAACTTCTGTTACTGTGCATAAGGGAACGGTGAGTAGACCGAGAGATCCCTAGAAAATGCTTGACCGAGCGAATGCTTGACCGGGAGAATGCTAGACTGGGAGAACGCTTGAAGGAAACAGTAAAAAAAGTGATAGTAATAGCAATAATGTTAGTGAAAAAAAAACAGAAGCAGTCACTGTCCTTGACAGAGAAGCCACATCCAAAAGTTATATATTTTCCTATCTGATTTTCTTAATTTACTTTCCCCGGCAACTTGATTGACGACTCAACGAACTTTGACACTCGACGAACTCATTTTGCCATATCTTAGGGGGAAAAAAAATCCCCTACTCTTCAGAGAAACCATGGCCTGGACATGCTGAAGTCATTCCTAGGGGAAATTTTCAGAGTACGCATGGTGTCTGGTCATGTCATCCTAGAGAATCCTCCAATGGTCATGACAATAGGGGATTTCCCTTAAGAATGAATCCGACATGGTCAGGCCATGATATTCTAGAAGAATAGGGGATACTTTCCCCCTAGGAATGACATCTGGCATGATCAGGCCATACTCTGAAGTCAATTAAACAATGCCAAGTTAAAGTCTTCAAGATATGTGTTGTTAATTGGGTTTCAACACATTGGGGTAGACGAGTCCTGTCAATGGTCATACAATAGAAAATCCGCAGATAGAAAGATCTCCAGTTCTTAATCATGAAGCCCTTAGACTTAAAGCCAATCAGAGTATATATTAATTGTATAGAAGCAATTGAAAACAGTGAAGAAATTTAGAAATTCACAAGTTCAAAAAGACAGATGTTCAAGGGTTCCAGAGATGAATCCTGTTGGATTACCCGAAATAACAGCCGGAGACTCACTGATGACGGCGGTACCAGGCAACTGGTAACTGGGGGTATACTTCCGTGCGGTGAGATTAAATGTAGGAGGTTGCGGGGCACGCGGAGAGGTACGACGTGATTGACATGCGGTTTCAATACAGTCGGCTTTGGTTCCACCATCCCATCGGATGATTCATCTCAAACCAAGTCTCCCGTGGCGATGGCGAACGTTTTCTCTTCGTTTCTGCCTTTCCCTTCTCCCTATCATAACGGATGCCCGCAAATTCGAAGACCTCAGGTGCTTCTGCAGGCAGATCTCTGTTCGCGAAGACTATTTCGCGAGGGACTTTCAGTTTCACGTAATCATTGCTAATGAATTGAAACACGAGCCCGTATTTCCCGCGAGTGCTTCCTAATCGAAATTCCTCCAGCCCAGCATATTTGGGGGGGAGGAATGGCCCAAAATCACAGTCAGTGCCCGAATTAAAATAGACATGTCCATGCATCTGTGTCTCTTGCCGCGCAGGCAGGAGCTGGCCCGAACGGTCGTTCTCGTCCAGATGATAAAACTCGACATATTTCGATGGATACATGTCTGAACTATAGCAATAGTCGACATGATCTACTGAATATAGGCAGAAGTGCTTGCCGGCTATTGGCTCAAGGGGTGTTTCGCTCTGCTTTGCATTTTTGAGAGAGTCATACATTTCTTGGACCTCTCTTTCCTTGTCTCGATCGAAGGCTCGCTGGCCGTCCTTGGCTTGCTTGTTGTGCTCTCTCGTCTCCTGTAGCTCCAGCTTCCGTTCTTTGCGTTCCGCTTTAAGTTCGTAGTAGTAATCCGCATCTGACCCGTTGTAGGACCTGTTCGACGCGGTATCAACTTGATCAATCTCATCCTCCTCATCGACCTGGATTGAAGATGTTGCTGTCAGCGTTTCTCCCAATCACGTTCAACGATCGGGTGCCTCATGATACTTACATCTGCTTCAGAATCAATAGAGGGACCCGAAACGCTGGAAAGATCTTCATCAAAGTCTTCAGGAGTCACATCTCGATCTTCTTTGATTGTGAGAGCATGCAAACGACGGTACCATGCTGGAAGCTTCGGCCTTGGGTTAACCATGATGAAAATTCTTCGCAAATCACGAACAGTTTGCAAATCTCATTCAGCACCCACAAAGTCCTTCGCCAGGACCGTCTTTAGCAGCTTCTGTAATGGAAAATCGGGCGATTTTCGGAACAATAATACAGAGAAGTTCCCTTCGCCGAAGCATAAGCTAGATTGAATCTCCCGCTTACTAATATTTACGCCTTTTTGTCACACGTGTCTTAAAACTGGCATCAAAACTTGTATTGTGTGTTAAGCTATTTACACCTCCCTCGACCTCCCAACTCTTTCTATTCTTGTACCTGCTCCTTGCCTGGATGTGTATGGCGAGTGATCAAAATTTGACTAACTTCCATCGATTATTGAACTACAAATCAAACAAATGCCGGTCTCGCGCCAGACATTTTCATATACAATCATCACGGACATGGAAGCCGGGGAGATCCATAGAAACAGGCCTCACGCGGTGGGACCAAAGAATAAATACAGACCATCAACTTATCCCGGAACCTCCGATTTGTCTTGGACATCTGACCAGAGACATACATCGAACGCTGCGGTATCGAACCCCAATTGTACGGCTATAATTGGTATGAATCCACGGCACGATAATCAAGCCATCCATGTCCAATCCCCGACCGAAGGACGACCCATCGTTGGGAGAGTAGCTGCGTGGCTGCGGTTCCTTTGGGATACCGCGTCGAGTTCTGCAAAGGGAGAAAGCTGAACGGAACGTGAGCGTTTTGATGCGGGTTGAAAGAATGAGAACGGAACTGTTCCAGCTCGTCTCGCCATTTCTTGTTCTCCTAGCTGCCAGTGCATAGCTTCAACGGCCCTCCAGGGGATGGGCATCTCCTCTGCAATTTTCGCCCACATTTCCGACTTGAATCTGCTTGCTCTGTCAGTAAGGGAGCCGGTTGTCATCAGATATCACGCCGTTTCCACCTTTCATATAAGAAGGCCAACCTGGTCTTGCGATCCTCGCTCCACTAACTCCACCTCTCAAGGTAATTCTGGTAGTGCAGGCGACAGCTGAGTGCACTTCGCCCGGGGAGTTCCTTGCTGATATCTCCCCACGCCATTCCGCGCTGCCGAAGCTCGATGATCAGAACATCTTCTTCTGAGGACCATTTTGACCTTTTCTTGTCCGAAATTTGGCATGCTTGGGGGATATCGCTCTGGACGTCAGGTACCATTGGTTCGTTTTGGGCTAAGATATGAATCGTAGGCGCCATAGTGAAAACTGCGGCATTTTACGAGGTGAAAAGGGAAGATCGAGCGATGGAAGCAAAAGTGGGAGGAGGGCTGGCTTTATATGCCTTCAGACCTACGCTGCCGCTCCCCTCAAGACAAACTGGGAGCAGCCGCAAGTAGACCGCACCATTTATGGGATCTGTTGGCTAATGAGATAGGGACTGGTTCAGGGATCATTTGAGGGTGTGTAGAGCCGGCTCGGGCAAGCCAAGGAGATAGGTACGGCGCTTACAATCCAGATCGTCTTCTACCCTTCCTGTTGATGTGTACCTAGAAATGGAGTTTACAATAACTAAATTTTCATAGACTATTGAACTGTTCAACGCGGAACACGCAAAAGTACAGACAATCAAACGCGATTCGTATGATTCAGCATTATTTCAGCAGCGTTACTGAGAGAGAAATATGAGAGAGAAAAATGTGAAAGAAATATGAGAAGGTACAAATTAATCTCATGCCACCGCCTGCTTGGGAACAATCTCCACGATGTTGACTCCACGATTTTGAAAGCGGCAGAGGTAGGATCTGGTGAACACCTCATTTGCAATGAAACCACACGGACGAAGGCTTCGCAACTTGCTCGTTTATATCATTCTACAAACAAGGCCCAGACGCAAGTACATGTTTCTGCGGTCATGGTATGCTAATTGTACATGGTCTCGAGAGGCCCCGTATGATTCAATGCGCGGGCGAATTCCTCGTTCGATACGGCGGCTTGCTCCAGATAAGTGTAAGACACGGTTAGAGTTGAGATATGGAAAGTGGATGCTTTGCAACCTACATCTCGGGCGCTCAGATCCAGGCCCTCCAATTTATGCAGCTCATCGTTGGACACCTGCGCACTTCCCTGATGTGTCTGTGACTTTGAAAGAAAACTCCTCCGGACATCTCTCCGAAATTCCCGACCCAAATCCTCATACTTTAGCTTGTAATGGATCCTGCTGAGGATAGAATTGTCAAACTCATCGACGCGGTTTGTAGTGAGAAACAAAACTCCTTCAAAATATTCAAGTTTGCGGAGGAAGACTGTCACGGAATGATCGTGGACTCCACCGACCGAACGCCCCTGCAAAAAAACATCGGCTTCGTCCACAAGGAGTATAGCATTGAAATGGCTAGCGGTTTTGAATATGTTGGAAACATGATCCTCCAGACATCTATCCCCGATCAATTCACCGGCGGCCACCTAAACAGTAATTAATACTTGGCCGTCGACCAGGCGGATTAGGGACATACTCTGTAAAGAGGGCGCTGCAAGTGCTCCGCCAATGCCTCGGCGGTGAAAGTCTTTGCAAGACCTTGCCGGCCACTGATATTGAAAGTCAGGGTGCTTCAATCGCTGAGCAAGGATGCAGGTACTCACTATAGGAGAACGTTGAGGCCACGCCCTTTGCCAGTAACAAAGTCATCGAAGGGGACGCTAGGCGCCAGGCCTAAACGAGTCTTCGCCAAAGCTAAGAGCGTGTCCTTTTGCTGACTAGGAATCTTAAGATTTTTGAATGGTATGGATGACCATTCAACTGGAACGAGATCGGTGACAGCAAACTCCACTTTACACTGCCCTACAAGAGTCAATATTTTATAGCCAGACCTCTGAATCATAACCTGATTGAAGAAAACGAACCTGATGTGCGTTTCCAAGTAAAGAAGCCGCATCGAGGCGCGATATCCAGATTGGATGTTAAGGCTGTGGAGAATTTTTGTATGTATCCATTATTAGGCGTTCGAGACACTGAGGAGCCGCACTGGGAGCGGGGCCTGAAAGAACTAGCATTGTCCAAACCCTACGACCTACCCGGAACACATCCGGAATATACACGAAGCTTTTACCGGAACGGACTAAATTTGAAAAATATTGGTGTGGTGGGCTATTTGATCTACGACTCCTTCTGTTTTCATTTCTTTGAAACTACTATTGTTCACCAAATAAAAGATGAAGCAGATAACTTGATGGGAACAAATGAAACCTTTATGGGGCTCTAGGAAACCCATGGATCTGAATTGTGAATCATAAAGATGAACATATGGACTTCCCAGATTAACGATATACCCAAACACAATGACTCAGGTACATTACTCGGTGTTCATTTTGGTTCCAACACCTGATGAGTAGGCTGCAGTACTGTAAGTATTTGTTTGTTCTAGTTCAAGGAACGTGCATGCTTTGCAGGTACAGTAGCATACGAACATGAAGTGATTATCCACATATAAAATTTGGAGAAATAGTGTATGAGTAGTAAAAGAGTTCATTTGAGTGACATATAGTCAAGGAAAGTGTGATACAGCTATATACATACAACTGGAAATTATATTTAATCAGGTAGCAAGAGATGATCGTATCGGTTAGAAGATGAAAAAAAATAGAAGCTTTGATTTTACAAGATTTTCAACAAAGGGTTTCTAGATACTAGCAGCAGTAGTGGTGGTGGTAGGTAATAGTGGTGGTGTTGGGTGGTGTGTTAATGGAAAGAAAAGAAAAAATCTACATATTAAAAAGGGACCGAGTGAAAACCCGGCATTGCTAGTTTTTCTCTCTCTCTATTGTCGTCTCCAATCCAATACATTGTCAGACCCCTGAGGTTGCGTTGCCTCCTTGTTTACATATCCTCACTGGCAGTGGCACCAGTAATAATCTCGACCAGTTCGCCGGTAATGGCGGCCTGACGCTGTCTGTTGTAAAGGATCTGGAATCTGTTGTTGGAGAGGGGAAAGAAGGCGGTTAGCGAAAGTGGTGCGGAATAGAGAGAATAAAACTATGGAAGAATAGGTGTTAAGAGTTCCAACTTACCGTTGAATCATGTCACCGGCGTTCTTGGATGCGTTCTGTAGTTTTTAAATCAAGTTAGTTTTGGGGAGCGGTAAAGTGGTCGGGGGACCGAAAGGGGGGAAGGATGAATGGAATATATCGATCGGGTAATCAGTGTAAACACATACGTCCATAGCATTGCGACGAGCCTAATAGTTACCCAAGTTAGTAAATTACCATCATTCAGCGGAATGACCAAGGACTTCACTCATTCACTTACAGAGATCTCGCAAGCATGTCCTTCGGCAAGAGCCCAGAACAAGCTGTTTGCAAGAGCATATTCTCGGAGATTGGCGAGAGCTTCGTCGTCGATTTCGAAGGCGGAAATGTTCGCTACGGTGGGAAGTTAGTAAAAGAAAAAGCACCTACAAACTTCATCTTCATTTCCATGTTTGTCCGTGGCGTGGATGGGGAAGATCCGACTTACGGGATTGGGTGATAGCCTCTTCCGAATAAGCTTCGACAACAACAGGTTCATAGGTCTGAGCGTTGACGAATTTGTTGTAGATAATCTTAACACTGGCATAGTCGGTTGGCAGCTGAGAAATCTGGTCTGCAATCGCCTGAGCTTCAGCGAAAGTTGGGATATCCTTCCCGACGTTGGCGAAGCTCAAAACCATGTCTTTCTCGTTGGTTCTGGCGAGCTGGCCCTTGGCCTTGTCGCCGAGAACAACAATATCAGCATTAGGCTGGTCGAGAACCATCCTTCTTGTGGCTTTGCTCAATCCGGAATGAATGCCTCCACAAAGACCCTTATCCGAACTGGCCACAACGAACAGAGTCTTCTTATCTTCGAGGGGTTTGGTTTCGGCGTTCTCGAACACGGCATTGGATGTTTGACCGTAGGCCCGCGAATCGGTCATGGCTCTCTGTGCCTTGTTAAGACGAGTGGAAGCAACAATCTTCATGGTCTTGGTGATTTTCTCGATGTTCTTGATGGACTTCAACCGGCCCTCAATTTCACGGAGTGTCGCGAAATTTGCGGAATTGGCAGGGGCGGCATTCCTTTTGTTGCGGGAAATTATAGTGTCAGTCAATCCCGCATCATCTCAGCGCAATTCCGTGATATCCATGCTCCGATATCTATGACCTGGCTCGAGTCAATTGTGGGGGAGGGGATATGGGCGACATAAATCTTACCGTGCAAGAATTGCACTGCCAGCCTGGAGAGCCGGACGAGCGGTTCGGGAGAGCATTGTGGTGGGAGATATGGGGATGCAGTCAGGACAAATTGAGTCCTGGCAATGGGGGGTAAATGCACAGGATGCCGAATACAAGGCCAATTGAGGAGAGGCGCGGACAGAGATGTACTTATACGACAGATGGTTCTGTGTGTCTGGTGCAAAAGGTGGACGTCGGAAACAGGAAACCCCACTAGCCCGAAACCAGACTAGCTGCACCTTGGCACGAGGCACAACCACAGCCAATCAGAAGCCAGTATCCTCAACCTCTTAAACTTCGTCTGCCCTGCCGAATCTCGCCTCTTTTCGTGTCTCTTCTTCTCTCGTCGCTCCCCGTGCTGTCCGCCGTTTTGTGCCGTTGTTATCGCGGGTGTTTCAGCTTCGAGGTCACCATCGAGGCTCGTCTCCCTCCCTTTTTTCTGTTATAACTTAGCAATACCTCTCACTTCACTATTGCTCGCCCTTTTGCCTCCGTGTTCTGGGTCTTTTCCCGTCACTGCCCATCAAGGCATCCACGTGTCTCTATATTGCCCTCGAATTTCCGACACATACGCCACGACTTGACCCGTCAACAGACGTCGTACGCGGCTCAGCGGCGAGTCATGAGCTCCTCAGATGATGATATGCCGCTTGTTGACAAGCGGAAATCTAACGGACACTCCGGGGGTGAGTTTTTCTCTCATGCATAGGGTTCTACGGAGTAGTACCCTTCCCTCGGGAATGGAACGGTTTTGTTGTCAAATCTTCTTATTTCATCCTTGAAACACTCGTATATTATCAAATTATAGCATTGTTTTGAGCCAGCTCATGTTTTTCCGGAGCTTCAACTGATGGCATAGCTGTTCAGCAATACATGCGCTCTCAGATGAGCTGATTTCGAAGTCCACTGATCCATCTGTTAGCGCCTCTCCGAAAGCAAATGGATACGCAAAACCCGGTTTGTCCATTCGCCATGGATCGGTCGACTCCGAGGACGTTGAAATGCAGGGTGTCGACGTGAAAGGGGCCAGTCTAACCAAGCGGAAATCAAGAGGAAGCGATATGATGCGGAAGTCGTATGCGGAACCTGAGAGCAGTGAGGAGGACAAGCCGTTGGTACGCCATGATTTTCTTTTCAATGCACCACCCTTCTCCCAACCACCCACCCCTTTCAAAAACCGCGTGGGAAGTAATTTTTGTTATTGGTAGCCCGTGGCTAACTCCTCATTAGAGCAAGCGGCGTCGCGTTTCAGCCCAGCGTAGAATGAATGATTCCGACTCCGACGATGGCCCAATCATATCAAAACTGGCAAAAGGAAAATCTGAAGCGAAGGCAGCCAGTGTGGCACAGTCTGCCACGGATGTTTCCCTTAGTAAAAAACTCATAGCCGAGAAGGCTAGGATCGAAGAACGGGCCGGGAAGGAAGCGAAAGCGATTCGCAAGCATGAAAGTGCCGAAGCAGCAACAAAGAAAAAGGCTTCTGCCAAAGCTGCTGCGACGGACGAGGGCACGAAGGGCAAGAAAACACTTGTAAATGGCATCAAAAAGTTGGAGTCCAGCGATGAAGATATTCCGCTGGCCCAGAAAGTGCCTGCCAAGAAGCCCATGAGAGCTGTTAAATCGGAGCATGCAGATACAAAGAAGGGGAAGCCCAAGGTTGCAATGAAAAAGGAGTCTAGCGAAGAACTGGAGGGGGAGGAAGCAGAGGAGGAATATCGCTGGTGGGAGGATCCAACCCAAGGCGATGGCACTATCAAGTGGACAACTTTAGAACATAATGGTGTCATATTCCCACCTCCATACGAACCACTGCCTAAGCATGTCAAGATGAAGTACGACGGCATTCCGATTACGCTCGCTCCCGACGCTGAGGAAGTCGCTGGATTCTTCGGGTCCATGCTTAACTCCACTCACAATGTTGAAAACCCTACATTCCAGAAGAACTTCTTCACTGATTTCATCGCCTACATTAAAAAGTCTGGTGGTGCAAAAGACCCGAACGGAAATCTAGTGGCTATAAAGTCATTTGATAAGTGTGATTTCAAACCAATCTTCGAGTACTACGAGGCCGCGCGTTTGGAGAAAAAGAACCTCCCAGCTGTGGAGAAGAAGCGCCTCAAGGCCGAAAAGGACGAACTTGAAGCTCCGTACATGTATTGCATGTGGGACGGTCGGAAGCAAAAGGTTGGCAATTTCCGCGTCGAACCTCCGGCCTTGTTTCGCGGTCGGGGAGAACATCCAAAGACTGGCAAAGTGAAGACTAGAGTCATGCCAGAGCAAATCACCATCAATATCGGCAAAGACGCCAAAGTCCCACCGCCCCCCCCCGGCCACAAGTGGAAAGAAGTTAAACACGACCAAGAGGGGACCTGGCTAGCTATGTGGCAGGAAAATATCAACGGCAACTATAAATATGTCATGCTTGCTGCGAATTCAGATATCAAAGGTCAGAGTGATTACAAGAAGTTTGAAAAGGCTCGGGAACTCAAGGTATGTTTATCAAGTGGGTCTTATATTACATTTGCCTTTGTTTTACTAATATGTTTTTTCTCTAGAAACACATTGACCGGATTCGTAAAGATTACAAGAAAAGCCTAAAACATGAACTCATGTCAGAACGACAGAAAGCCACTGCCGTCTACCTTATTGATCAGTTCGCCCTTCGTGCTGGGAACGAAAAAGGAGAAGATGAGGCTGATACAGTGGGGTGCTGCTCGCTGAAATACGAGCATGTCACCCTTAAACCTCCAAATACAGTTATTTTCGACTTCTTAGGTAAAGATAGCATCCGGTTCTATGACGAGGTAGAAGTAGACCCACAAGTCTTCAAAAACCTCAAGATCTTTAAGAAAGCTCCGAAGAGGGAAGGTGATGAAATATTTGACCGCCTGACCGTAAGTCTCAGCCAGTCTCAGTCCTTTGGAGAACGCACCGTTAGATTAACTTGTTTTCCAGACTTCTGCCCTAAACAAACATCTCTCCAACTATATGCCAGGTCTCACCGCCAAGGTTTTCCGCACATATAACGCTTCTTACACTATGGCTACGCTTCTCAAAGATTTGAAGTCAACTGGCAGCGTCGCAGAAAAGATCAAGGATTACAACGATGCCAACAGAAAGGTTGCTATTCTTTGCAACCACAAGCGCACTATTACGGCGAGCCATGCAAGTCAAATGGAAAAGCTCGGCGATAGGGTAAGTTTAATTGCAGATGCCTGTAAGGGATATGTCCCGTCTTGCTAACACTATATAGATAAAAGGATTAAAATATCAAGAATGGCGCGTCAAGCAGATGATGCTAGATATCGACCCGAAGATAAAGAAGAAAAAGGGGGCAGCCTTCTTTGAGCTCGACGAAAGCTTAGACCAGGAATGGATCAAAGAACACCAGGATTACCTCGTCGAGGAGCAGCGCCAAAAGATCAAGAAGAAATTCGAGAAGGATAACGAGAAGCGCGCTGCTGAGGGCGAAAAGGAGATGAAACCAAAGGAACTCGAGGAACGCCTGGAAGTTGCCAAAGCATTAGAAGCTAAGCTCAAGCGGGAGAACAAGACTAAGAAGGTGGAAGCTGAAGGGAAGGGAGTCACTATCGAAAAGTTGGAGAATCAACTCCTGAAGCTCTCACAACGCATTGAAAACATGTCTCTCCAAGCGGAGGATAAAGAGAATAACAAAGAAGTTGCTCTGGGTACTTCAAAAATTGTAAGTTTCTATCCCATCAACTCTCGTCCGCATTCCAGGATCGCATGCTTACTCTTCAAAATATAGAACTACATCGACCCGCGTCTCACCGTGGTGTTTTCGAAAAAGTTCAATGTCCCCATAGAAAAGTTCTTCTCGAAGACCTTGCGCGAAAAATTCGATTGGGCAATTAAATCAGTGGATGAGGATTGGGAATTTTAGGGTAGAAAACGTTTTCCCATCCCGTATTGCATATTTCGTTGAGTGATATTTTTTCTCTTCTTTTATCTTTTATATATAATATAGAGCAGTTGCATTGGACGATTTTCGTTTTTCGCCCCTGAGCAATTGAGCAATTGGAAGAAGGAAAGACAACGCGATGCTTCACAACCTACATTTCATTGTTTTTTGGCCCCCTTTGTTCTGCTTGATTGATCCCTTACGCCTCCTTTAGTAAATAGATCGATAAACATAAACATTACTCGTGCATTGTCTCATGACTTGCCGGTTTTGCCACATCGAGAGCATTCTTCCAATTGCCTTGATATTATTTTTGTCCTTCGATTGATTGTACCCTTTCTTGAATGTCTAAACACGCTTCGAGTATATATCGTGACTATTCTTTTTAGCAACCCCCTCCCCGCACCCAACACTCTCTTTCTCCCCTTGCTCTCTGTTCTTCCTTGCTGAGATCTGTTTTGATACACGACTTGACAGGAACACCATTGAATAGAGGTATGCTTGGCTTTCGCAGCCGGAGTATTTGTCTTCCTACCCTGTTTTCCTTACTCAGGATTTCACATGTACTCTATACTCTTCAGATTCTCGCCCCGTGACTGGGGCAGAAGCAAAACATAGTCACCAACGCCATGGCAACGCTACTCTTGACATTTCCAGGAGACTCTGCATGAAACAACCAGCGACTCCTGTTGTAGTTTGTTGATGCCATCCGACTAATACCCCGTTCTCCTGCACGGCTGCTGTGGGAGTTCAGATCTAGGTATTGGTGGGGAGGAAGCATCCAGCTTTTGCCCCTCTGCCGGTGGCGTCATGGTCTCTCCTGGCGGAGCCCCCAATAATTTACTACATCTCGTTGTTTGCGATGCAAACGATAGAATTTGTCAGACAGATATGGTGGGAAAATAGATGGGTCAGTGCTATTCAAGTGATATCTGAACAATGACTGGTACTTTGTCTCAAGAATGGGAACGGGTTCCCAAGGTCCGCCTTAGCCTTTCTAATCAACTTGGTAATTTGTTTTCAACAGTCGAAACCTCAACTTGAATAGAATAGATATGTAAGTTCAACAAATGATGTTTAAACGAAAATTAGGTACGGACTGTGGATAATTGTCACTTGAAATAGCTATTCCAAATGAGATGCAAAAGATTAAAAATAGAAAAAAAAAATTACAAAATCTAAATGAATGCCATCAGAAAACTTCATTCCTGGAGACGTTGGGAGTGAGGAAATAGAATTATCAAAAGAGTTGCTTGCTTAAGATTCAGCATGTTTAATCCATCCGCCGAGGAAAAATAATTTTGATTCTTTCCTTCCACAACATCACAATTTCCCATCAAATTTCGGCATATTTTCCAAAAGAATAAACGTTCCGAGCTTCGATTAGAACATAGGCTGATTGCCGTTAAGCTTGTCCCTACACTTGAGTGGTTTTGCTTCTCCACGCTTCTTCAGTATCTAGCAATTCAGTGCTGAAATTACAGAGTAACACGACGATGACCGAGAAATCTCTCTCTCACACACATATATATAATATATATGCACATCAAATGGGGAATAAATGACAGAAAATACAAGACATGTACCATGATAAAAGAATAGGGCGGGATCCTACATAAACCTAGGTCCAGCCCCTAGATCAATCATACCAAGATCACACTGTATAACCACCCCCCTACCCTAAAGCCAACCCTAACCTTGCTCATATCCTTCGTATTCCTCACATTCCTCAGCTTCCTTATTTCGTCTGTCTCGCTCTTCCCTCGCCTTCTCATATGCTCGCGCCTTGGCTTCGCACCCAGCGCAACGGCCTCCAATCATCATGGGTTTCCCAGCGAGAGTTTGCACAACCCCTGGATGCACGTTGACGATACCGGCATGTCCGCAGGAGTACTGGGCAGCAATGTCAATACCCATCTTGCTCTCTTGTAAGCGTGGGAGCGTTTTGTTGTTTTACCCCGTCAGGGTGACGTTGATCGGTTTGTTAAGATCTATAGACTCGAATGAGGAGGCTGAGAAGAAAAAATATAATGATGAATTTGGCGACTATCTCGTTTGTAATGGTAGGAGTATTGTGAGGTTATCATGACGGAGAAGAGGAGAGTGATCCTGAAATATGAACCTTAGCTGCTCCGTTATATACTGTAATACCAGCGTGAATGTAGTGCGTAGGAAATAATAATGGGAGCGTATTTTCACGTTTGTGACGTCGGGAGTTCCCTGGGCGTGGAGAACAATATAAAAAAGGAAAAAAATACAAAGACGAAGGTCGAGAAATGGGATAAAGAGAAGCAAATTGGCTACGGAAACATCCCGCGGATGACTCTTTGTGAGACTTCCTGTCTGTCGATACCGTCACATAAGCTAGCAGGTACGTCAGCAAATTCGTCGATCAAGAGAGTGATGGCCGTCTTTTTTGTTTCCATTTTGGAGAAACCTGCCGTGTTGGAGCCCGAGACCAGTAAACGGCAAGCCTATGTGTATCCAAGTTCTGGATATCTCAACTGGTGTGTTGAGTCCGCCTGGTGGATATTTCACTTCGTCGGTCGAGGCTGGCCGCCGTTAAACATACAGAAGCTTTACTCAACTCTTCCTCGAATCCTTCCCGCAAGTACCTTTGAGAGCTTAAACCCTTGTTCATCTCTGGATAATATGAGTAGGCAGTAATAATATGGCAATTAGATGGAAACGACTGTCGGGAACAATAAAACGAAACTCGTATATATATGCAGTATATTACAATATGAGCGTGACAGATGGCACGCATAAAATCGGAAGAAAGGGCGGCAATATAGGGGAAATACCTACTTCAGTAGGCAGGGTGTAAAAATGTCGACAGTACGCTCAAAGATACCCCAGAAATATTTATTCCAATTATAATATTGTATTGGCAGACAGCTTCAGTAAAAAGAGAAAGAGAGGAAAGGGATATAAATGGAATTAAAATGGGAAAAAGAAAACTTCCCTTTTTTGGGAAGGATGAGTTGGAATTAAGGAGCAGAATGAATAACGGTTGCTTCCTGGGGCCTAGTTTTGTTTGGATTTACCACCCAAACCCAAAAGGAAAAAAATAAAAAAAGAAAAGAAAGAAAAAAGAAAGGTCATTTCATCACACAAGAGGGAAGGAGACACCGGGAATGGGAAAGCTCAAGGCCACCATCCGAGTCGTTTGAAGCTTTCGACAACAGGCTGGATCCAATCTTCGTCAAGCGTCGGTTTTTCATACGTGAAGCCGGTCGTTTGCTCGAACAGCGATCCGTCAATCAAGAGGTCGCCATCTTTAATAGAGTCACGTTCCAGGAAGGGACTTATGGGCCCAGGTCTGTCGATTTGTTTCTCATTCAGAAGCTCAGCCCACACCTGCAGTCCTTCCTCGTTCATTTCATCGATAATCTCATCCAGGTTGAGATTCACGACTTGCGTAAGCATGGTGCCGACGAAATTGTACTCGATGCCAAAGGCACGCTTTAGTCCTTGGGCCAGGTCCTGTTTCGTGGTTTTGTTGTGGTCTACAATGTTGAAAACGATGGGATCACCACTGGCAATGGGACCCTTGCTCGCCCGCCATTCCGCTGCTCTCCACATTGCGCGAGCTGCATCTTTGACATATACGGTGTTCATGGGTTGGCTTCCGGTTTTTAGGAAGGGGATGGGTTTTCCCAGTTCCATGTAGGCTCTGCCCATGCAAATGACGGTGCTCAGGAGACCAGTGTCGTACTCCCCATAGATATGGGGGAATCTAAGAATGCAGAGATTCAAGCCGGGGATCTTTCGCAAGTCTTCCTCCGCTTGATACTTCCATTTCGAGAAGGCGAACCAAGGCTTGATCTTGGCGTCCTCCTTGGCTGGTTCACGTTCACTCTTGTACACGGTGGCCGTGGAACATTCGACAAATGCACTAATTCCTCGACGGGCGGCTTCCTTTCCTAGTCCAACGGAGAGGGCATGACTTCGAAGACGGTAGACGTCGTCTGGTTGGGACATGCGGGACTCTCCGCCACAGTTGATAACGTAGTCGAACTGCGCACCGTTTGCGCGGTCGAAAATTCGAGGAAATGATTCTATGGGTATTTAAAAAATGGAGTCAGTGAGCTCGACTGCACTTAGGGGAAATCCCACATAAAATATGTAATAATATATGTTATATATGAATGACAAGGACATACGTTCACGGCTTGCGTCCGCTTGGACAAACTTGTCCTGAGAGCAGGCAGCGCTGAACTCAGGAGTCAACCATGCTAATTGAGGCAGCAGCTTATCAACGATGCGCACCTCTGAAGCAAGGTTATTTTCGTGGATGCGAAGGGCAAGAAAACGGCCAAGGAAGCCTATACAATTTGGTTCATATCGAGTCAGTCAGATGTTCCCCCGTTGATTCCGCTGAATTTCGGCGCAAAGTCGGAGGGAAAATTGGGGGTTGTCCGTACCAAGCCCTCCCACGATCAAGATGGCAGGCTTGTTAGCCTCACCAGACATGGTAATTCAAACAGGGATGTCGTGATAAAGAGGGATATTTATAATCGTGACGCAAAGGAACCACCGTGGTTATCCGTTGAATAATGAAATGGTACTGGTGTAATCTGGGGGGGAGCAATGCAGTAACGTCTATATCACACAGCCAGAGACAGTAGGTTTGCAGTGGTCTGTGAATTAATGGAGAGGTGGAAGAATGTGCTGATCCCTTGGGACACTTTAGGAGAGAGCGTGTCTGAGCGAGAGGGGTAAGGGAGTTTAGCTAAGTGCGCAGGCTAATTAATGTCTCTCTAGCCTGGACAGTACAGGAGGGTCGTGGTTACGATGGCGTGGTGAGAAACTAGAACGCGAGGGTATTCTTTAGCCCGCTCGGATTGCTGATTTAATCGAGATAGATAGATAGACAGGTTTTGATAGATATATATTTTTCAGATATCCCAAGCAGAGACGGACCAGCCTTCTCAGAGCGACTTGCGTGGTGGTGTTGGCAGGGGTTAAATTAATTAAGGAGAGGCGGAGAAAGCTAAAAAGCAGAGAGAGATGTGGAGGCAACGAAGGCAGAAGATAGAAGAGAAAAAGAGAAGAGGAAGAAGAAGGGAGGAAACAGGATGAGGCTCACCCTGGATCGAGCCGAATGTGGATTTTTTGTCGAATATTAATTATGTCGCTAGAAAGCACGCGGAGGACTAATGAGGACTTCAGGCTGGGATGAATCAATCCCCAACCCAACCCAACGCAACCCGCCGTAAGCAGCGGAGTCGGTTGGAAACAAATTTATTTTTTGCGACAATATGTTAACGAGGTCTCTGTCAGACATCCCGGCTGTCAGACACTGCTGGTATATTTCTCGCTGGATGTTGTTTTTTACTCCAGCCGTAATCTATCTGTAATAATAATAATAATAATAGTAATAATAAAAAGAGAAAGAAAAGTGTGAAGAGTAATAAAACTCAAAACGAGCCCTGTGCATCTTCCCTCTCACATGTCCATAGTACAAGTCGTATTATTGCATGCAAGACCCAGTTTCGCGGAGATCGCCCTATTTCTGTCCTGGGCGTTCCCATCAGAGCCAGGTACCAGTGACTTCCGAAACACGCCACGTGACGTTCATGGTTTTCCCATCAGTTATCTCACAGAAAACCATTGATGAGTCCACAGGCATCTGTTTCCAGCCTGACAACGGTTATACAGCTAGTATTGCTATGGTTGATCATGTATACCCAGCCTCATAATAATGTCTGTCATTGATACCTAGGTACTCCTTTTTTCCCTCCTTTTTTTGCCTGGGATGACCAAACGAACGAGTAACCCACTCGCCCTGGTTGGATAACAAACCCTTCGCACGAATCCACTAACCCGACTAGCACGCTGCTGGAACGGCAATCTGGTTCCATACTTTTCCAATTTCCCCTGCAGCCTGCAGTTGGCTCCGCAGCCAGCGCAAAGAAGTTTTCTTTTTGCCTTCTTCCCGGAAAAAGAAAGGAAAAGAAAGGAAAAAGAAAGGGAAAAGAACGGCGAGAGAACAGGAAGAAGAAACAGGGAAAAAGAAAAGAAAGGGCGCTTCGAAAATGTTTCCATTCAATGTTATCTGTAATTACATAGTCCCCCCTCTCTGATACTTTTCATTTCTTTCACCATATCAGCAGTCCACACAACCTTAGGCTTTACCCTGGGCCTTGGGCTCTTTCAGGATGTGCACACCAGGGAACCGCTGAATTGGGGTCCGTCCAACAGCAATATTACGGGAGGGGCCCGAGCGGGAAATCCTTACCTTTGCTGCTAGCTCCTTAACCCAAGCCGCGACCACCCGAGAAATTCTTACCCAACAATTATATCTACACTTCCATTCCTCCTATCGTCACCATCCAATAACCATGGACAGCTCGGTCAGACTACTGTACTCTACAACAGACGTCCCTTTCCCTCTCCCGACAGAGGCTGGAATTGAGAACGCACCGAATATATCTTCAGAGTATGGAGGGCGATGGGTTGTCCAGGTCAGATGTCATTATGTGATGAAGTTTGGGAAGGGCGTCAATCTTGTTGAAGCAGAGAACATGCTGCTTGTTCAGGAAATGACAAAGATCTCTGTCTCAAGTTTATGCTCTCTATTCAAACTCACAAACATGTCAAAACTACATTGTCATGGAGCATGTTGCTGATGAGACACTTGCAAAACTATGGGCAAGTGTGTGTGCTGAGAAGGAATCTATTGTTGTAAAACTGTGTGGTTACTACGAGGAGCTACGCCAGTTGCCATCACCAGGTTACTATGGCAGTATAGACAAATGATGCCTTCTTGATGAAATATTTTGAACATGACACACAGAAGCTACAATCAACGGTCTGTTCACCACTGAAGCCGCGCTCAACGAAGCGATGGCGCGGAAATACACTTATGACGGCCGGCCTCGTTACAGGGCGGATTTTTACCGCCAATGTCTGCCACATTTGCCCAACTTTCTATGGTTTATGTGATATTTTTAACAGGATATGTGAAGAGGGAGGCCAATCAGCGGAATTATTGCCTATCTAAAGGTACGTCTCTTCTTAGACATATTAAATGCTTCAGCGGAGCCCTCTTCGCCCTGCCGGGTCACCGGAGCACCCGAGGCAGCATTCTACCAATCATCAGCATGGTCCAATACAGATGTAAAACTAGAGCCTTGTCCTCCGACACCTTGCGAAAGTCCAGTTGATTCTGAGAAACTCAGCTCCGATTGATGTAACACTTCAGGTTGCTGTGATATCTGTGACGCCTGCGACATCTCAACATTTACCAATGGCAGATCATCAATAGCGGAGCATATCTTCTTAAAATGGGAAGGTGCCCAGTCATTGTACACACTCATGGAGAATTTGTAGGATGTCCATTTCTCTTTGCCATCAAGTGAGGTGAAGTCGAACTTGTGAATCGGATGGCGGTAGTATGTAGTCTTCTTCCCCTCAATCACAGGATAGTGGCCATATATTCTCACAGAACAGTGATCGTGTGAAATTGAAAAGGCCAGGATCTGTCGGTGTAACTCCTTTTCACGCTTCACAGCCCTGAAGAGCTCAACAACTCCTCTTACTGAGAGCGCCATACTGTGAGCATTCTGTCGATCTGCTATATCAAGTGCCGCCTTTCCACACTTCACTTCAACTGTCATAAATGGAAAATACATGTATGCAGTACTCATAAAGAAAGACATATCACCAATTTCGCCGACAAACGGTGTAAGCTTTTCCAGTTGAGTTCCTGAGAAGGATTGTCGGGGGAACCCGACCGCATAATCGGGCTGTGGCCGAGATAATCGAAATTGTCGAGATTGTGGAAGACGTGGCGTTGGCAATCGTTGATCCTCATCTAGAGAAATCGAACTATCCCAGCCTTCATTCACACTTTCTACCAAGTGCTGAAATGAGACGCGACCGTGGTCTATCGCACCCTCAGCAGAAGGAACAATCAACTCAGCAATGACTCGAATGACGCCCGTCTCGTTTTTCTTCCTTATCCTTTGGCAGGTTAATTCGAACACGTCATCATCAAACCTCGTTCCACTAGGAGTTTCTGAGTCTTTCTCGAGTAGTCTTCGACAGGAATTTTTGCTGTCGCTAGTGATCCCGTCCTTATGATCGTCCAGGAAGATTCCTTTAGATTCAAGGAATACCTCATAGTTCTCGTCAGTGTAAGGTCTACTCTTCTTGGCTTCTCGTGGACTTGTTTCGCTCGGCCCGTTCAAGCTAGCATTCGACTTCGTACGACGGAGTACAAAAAAGTCTTCCATGTTGTCAACTTCTAAAGGGCTTTTGGGCCATTCATAGTCGCTGACCCAATGCTCAATGAGTTTATCCTTCTCTACCCGTGGCCGCTTCGGACGATGATAAGATGGATGTTTGGGTTTGTGCCATCGATTAGGTTCAGACGAACGGTGTTGTGGTGAAACTGCAAGACTTCGAGGAACATCAATGCTGATTTCGCTCACTGTGAACTCATCAGGGCTCATAAGTTCACTATCGGGCTTTTCATGATGTTTGGGTGGATGCATCGGCGGTGTTTTTTCACACTCTCGTTTCCGTTTATGCTCATTCATCTGAGGGATTAGCCTCTTGCACACCAGCTCGGCCATAGAGAGTATCGTATCAGTGTTCCCAAGTGTGCAGCTTGCTGGAAGTGATGACGAGTTTGGTAGCCCAGATTGCCTCGCTGGTGATTGTTAGTGACCGCTGTTCTGAATTTGAAATGCGGACGGTTGCCTTCCACTCCTTTTTTCACCACTGCCCAACGTCAGCAGTTCTCTTGCAGCACAACTGCCACGCTAAATAACCCGGTTACAATGCTGAACCCTGATCAGTCGCGTTTTCCATTCGGCGCAGGGCCTGCTTTGTTTAAATTTCTGTCCATTGGATAAAGCTGGATTTAGAGCTTATGTTGGTGAGATAATAATTACGGTTACTCTTGTTTGGGAACGGATTTCAATATTGTTTCCATGACGTCGTTGAAGAATGCAACCCCCCAACAAAGCTTAACTAAATATAGTCCTTCGGGGTTCTGCATCCTGTGGATTTGAAGGTGACAATAATGTGGATTCTCTTTGCGAAGGCGGGTGGGACGGGAAATGCGGTCCGACGCATATCTTAAATGTCAGACCTCCGTCCGGTCTGCTTAGGTAATTCCTCCACTTCCGCCCAGCGAGCGATCGCTCTAATCAAGCAAGCTACACACTACCATTAAAACCTTGAAAATCATCAAACCACTCTTTCAGTCTTTCTGCACGCACACGGGCTTCGAAAGGCGCGAGAAGGGGAATAACAGTATTAGCACTTTCTTCTTCTCTGCTCCTCTTTTATTTTATTTTATTTATTTATTTTTGCATCGAATAGCCAGCTTCCGATTTGCATTCCATGGCGAGGGATTTATATACCCAGACCGCCGCATATTGTCCGAATAATCACCCAGTTACACCGCGCATCTAGTGACCTACGCTGTAGATACCCGTCTCTCGCCCTTTTCCTGCCGTTGTTCCGTGGTTGAATATGCATGTCAGCAACAAATTACTAGCAACCCTACCTTAAGCTGCACCCCATCCGAGTCACCCTCCCTTCGTTCCTAGGGCGTTAATAGTCCTTATCAAATTTCACGCGGGCCGTTACCTAAGTGTCGATCATGATGAACATCTCTAACCATGGCTGGTGAAGAAAAGGCCTACCCTGATCCTCAGCTGGGACGTTTGGAGGTGTCGGTGTTAAGTGCCTTGTGGCGCCTTGGGCGGCAATATAGCCAGCCTGCTATCATTATGTCTTCTTTCTACTCGGAGCGGTGCATCGGAATAGATATTTCAATCCACCAAATCATGGACAGAAACCAAACCTCAAGACTCCAAAATAGAGTTTGAGCCACAATTCATTTTCCTTTTCGTTTGCACATAGCTACCGACATCTCTCCGCGACCCTCTTTTACGCTGGAAACATTCCCCTAACGTGGGACGGGATGGGCGGATGCATGCAAGCAAGTAATCCATGAGTTGATTGAGGTGAAAGTGCCGGAAAACCGAAACACCCCTAGCTAGTTTCACGCCCAGACGATTACGTGCATGAATACGGACCACCTTGCCCAGGGGTACGGTACGGTACCATCTCCTAAGTGACCGTGGATTGATAGCCTGCCCCAGTTGATTGGATACCTTCACTGCAACATAAGTTTATGGACATCAGAAACGAAAAAAAAAGAAAAATCGCGAGAGCGTTTGTGGATGAATCCTAGCCACCCAAAAAGAGGAAAATACTGACCTCGCATATGCTTAGAGAAAAAAAAGAAAGAAAGGAAAAGAAAAGAAAAAGCGGTGAAGATTTGAGGACATGATGCATGCTTTCTGCGAAAGAAAATCCCATAAAGATATCCAAAAAGAAATCACCGGCAACAGTAGCAGGCTGTCAGTGGTAGTAGCTCTAGGCTACTGGGCAAAAGAGCTCAATTACCTCTTCACCATATTATTGGTAGAGAAGAGGACGAACCATCCAAGCCAATCCAACAGTTTCCTTGCCGAGATAAGCGAGTTGATCGACGGCGCTAATGCAGCATCCCCCACTTTCCCGTGTACACACAGTCGGTTGCCAGAAGTCTGGGCAGCGATCCAACCCACCTGTACGTCAACAAAAGTACCAGGTATACACATCCACCACTCATTTACGCGATAAATCATGCCTCAGCGCGTTGTTTTAGCTGAAACTGATGGGAACCGAAGGGGGAAGGAGCTCTCTATCCATACCAGGGGCTTAATTTATGGTCTTAGAGATGGGGGTTTGATATATTTGCAAATTGGTGTGAAACTAGGTATCTCTGCCTCTACGGTCGCATCCACCCTACAGAAACGCGACCTCCGAATTGATGGCAAGACACTACCCGTTCCGGCAGGCCAAAAATCCTATCGGATAGGAATACTAGGTCAATTCTCTCTCAGGCCCGTCGCGATCCCTTTATTACCTACAAAAGATTGGCTCTAAATACCTTCCAGTTGGTG
>JAFEJD010000691.1:0-12535 GCA_018296065.1 Blastomyces percursus
CACATGGGACACTTCTCCCAGTCAGACCTAGGCTTTCTCTTTCCCCTAGCTTAGCAGTCAGAACCCCCAGGAAGGGGGATGATTTGTAATATTAATTATAGAAAGGCCTCGGCCGATTAGAATACATCAGGTGGCAGATTAGCTGCCACGCTGGTGCGCCTGATACATGTACCCCTAGGGAGGTTTTGTGGCCGGGGCGGTATTGCTTAGTCAGCCGCGCACGTGCCTCCAGGCGTTAATCTAGGCTACTGGGGCAAAAGAGCTCAATTACCTCTTCGCCATATTAGAGAAGAGGACGAACCATCCAAGCCAAGCCAAGCCCTCCAACAGTTAAAGAATTCATCATCATCACATCTTCATAACGCGCCCAACTGTTTGGATCCCCTGTATCATGAAACGTTGGTAACGTTTGACGATCCTGGCGTTATCTGCCATTTGGGGATACGGTGCCTGAAACGAGTCACGCTCCTGATGAACTAAAAGAAGGGGTTCAATAGGCAGCAGATTCATTTGTGATCACACGGTGTCTAAGAAAATCGGCAAGAGGGTAGATGAATACTTAATAGTTAAGTTAGAGCTGTGCATCAACGATATGACTCTTTACTCTGCACATTGAAGCTTCCAGTGAAGGTTGGTTCGCAACGGGAACCCGGGAGCGGCGGCCGAGAGGCTCTGCTGCCGGCCCCGCATCTGGCAAAGCGTCGGAGTTTAGCTCCAGGGACAACGACTCGGAACCTTATGCCTAAGCAATCACAGGCCATGCTGATGCCTGGGGCAGGCAAGGATTATCCTTACGCCGACATTCCGAGTGACTTCGCTGCAACCGCTGTTGATATCGCCATCGAGCCTCTCAATTGTGTTCGTTTGCCAGCCTCACCCCAAGATAGATTGTCCACGGGTCCGGGTCTCCCGCAATCAATCAGCCGCTGCCGCGGTAACCCTCTTTTTGGTCTTGCCTGACCGGTTGGAAAACCGCAATTTTTGCGTGAACTCTCAAGTTCCAAGTACAGATGAAGCTTCTCCCAGTCCATGGGCACTTGTAAGTCAAGGCCAAAGCCATTGCTCTTCCAAAAGTATTTACGTCGTATTATTTTGAGCCGGGTACATTGTACATTGTTGACTGATGGAAGTCATCTCATTGATTAGGTGAATTGCCGTTATTTCTGTTTGAGCGACTCAAGTGTTCCTCTCGCAGCAGTCCTGCCAGATAGCAGCCATAGCTAATAAGGCGCCCCGTGCAAGACATATGAGATTACTGGATTATTGGGATAACTGGTTGTTGGCTGGTGTTGCCTAGCTCGTCAAAACCTCTAATTAGCATGTCAGCCTAAGGTGTCCAGGCAGAAGCGATTACCTACCCGGAAAGTCAGGCTCCTTGACAGAAGATCGCTTGGCTGCTGCATCTTCCTGGCGCTGAAATTGATCTTGACGTTTTCGCCAGGCGAGCGGCTACTAATACTCATTGATTTGAAAGCTCCGTGTGTGACTCGTCGCTTAGCGCAAAGGAAAACCGCTGGAACCACATCTCTCGCTGCCTTATTGTTGCCTTTCACGGATTCATCCTGTCGTTGGCCAGCTGAGGAATTCCTCTGCCTCCCGCAGAGCAACGGTAAGCTTGCGAACCTTTCACCCCAGGCACCAAATTTGGGGAGGCTGTTTTCGCTGCTTGTGTTGTATTTTTGGAGTCTTCGTTGGCAGGGTGACCTTGCAGGGGAAACCTTAACTTTACATATTTCCTTACTCTTTCGTCCGTTGCTGAGCAACAGGCAACGAACCTTTTTTCGTTTTCGAAAGACCAGCTTTCTGCACGATAATTTAGATTCAATTTCCATCATCGCCTTCAAAAACTGACTAACGGCTTGTAATGCAGACCCTCGCTGCGCCTTGCGACTGGGGTTGGAGCCCTTTGTGACAATTCTCATCCGACGCTAAAACAAAGTATCCTAAGGGATCCTACGAGACGCATCCTCCCACCAACGTACAACTTCCTTTCAGAGAGGATAATCCATATTTTTTTATACATTTACGGAGGCAGCGCCACGAGGGCGGATGCATGGTCTTTAGCCTTCTTGACGGCTTTGATGAATCACACGCATACGAGTCCGATTTTTTGTATTTAACTGGGCCCATCTCTATCCATTTTCGATCAGTTTTAAAACCCATCAGCTCTACAGCACACTCACTTCACCTTCATTGCCCGGTTGTAGAACTATCTTCTGCATTCCCTAAATCCTTTTCACGATGGATGAAGCAACGCAGCTTTCAACACAACCATATGCCGACCCTCGGCGGATAGGGCTCAACAACTCCGGGCTTGATGACGAGGATGTTCCCGACATCATCTGTGTTTTACATCCGAACTCGATGGCAGCCCACAATGCTGTATCTGCGACTGCATGTTTTGGCCCACAGCATATCTTACAAAGGGAAAATCTTAAATACGATACCGGACTTCCCAACAGCTCTCCTGGAGACATCGCGTTGAGGTTTTCATCTTCTGTAAAAAACGTGAGTATGGGCTTTTGTTTCGGCCGTAACCCGAATCGTTGCGATATAGTCCTCGCTCGGGACGATAGCGAAAAGACGATATCCAACGTGCACTTTCGGATCTATCTAACGCGCGACAATATCTTGATGCTTCAAGACACTTCAACCAATGGGACCCTTGTAGATGACAAAGTTGTTTGGAAAGATAATACGTATGGCGCTTCCTCCACACAGATGCTCGTCCCCGGCTCTATCATTCAAGTGGCGAATGATTCGACCAATGGCATCAAGTTCATAGTCCGTATTCCTCCTAGGGATGGCTTTGAGCATGAGTACACACAGAATGTGATTCACTACATGAACCGAGTGCAAAATGCACCTAAAAAGGTTGGAGAAAGTGGAGCAAAGCCTAGAAAGGCGGCACAGCGTAATGGTTATATTTTTGTCCCCCAGCAAGGCGGCAATACTCATGGGATGCACTGGAATGGCGGTTCCAAGTATAATGTTACAGGACAAGTTGGTAAAGGCGCATTCGCCACGGTTTACAAACTCGCAACGAAAAGCGACGGCATGATCTATGCTTGCAAGGAGCTAGACAAACGGCGACTTATGAAGAATAATATTTCGGACCACAAAGTTAACAATGAGATGTTGATCATGAGCGGTTTACGACATGTAAGGGCCCCTTTCTTGGTAAACATTTTTTTATTTACCCTCGGAGACTAACTCCTACGTAGCCGAATATTGTTGAATTTAGAGACTATCATGATCATGATAACCGTTGGATCTATATCATCATGGAGTATGTCCCCGGTGGCGAATTATCCGCCTATCTTAATCAATGTCATCACCTTGCAGAGGAGCAAGTAAAAACAATATCTCGACAAATCTTACATGCCCTCCAATACCTCCACAGACGGAAGATAACGCATCGTGACATCAAACCGGATAACATTTTAATCCAGTCATTTGATCCCTTACACGTTAAGCTTTCGGATTTTGGGCTCTCCAAGGTCGTTCAAGAAGAATCTTTCATGAAGACGTTTTGTGGAACGCTTTTATATTGTGCCCCTGAAGTTTATCCAGAGTACGACAACTATAGGCGGGGCGAGGCAAGGAAAAGGCGACGTGCTGCTGATTCGTGAGTTACTTCGTGTTATGCCACATCGAGCATGTACATACTAACTACGTGTCTGCAGGGTCCCTAGAACATCCCCGTACGATCAATCCGTCGATATGTGGTCCTTTGGTGCAGTGTTATTTCATATCCTTTGTGGAACTGCGCCCTACGCTGGCCGAGGAGATGATAGGGGTGCAACTATGCTGCGCAATATCATGACAACCGATGCAGATTATGACTTGCTCCGAAAGGCCGAAGTATCGGACAGTGGTATTAATTTTGTTTCGAAGCTTCTTAATCGCGATCCTAGAGCTAGACCCAAGGAGTCCGAGTGCTTTCAGCACCCGTGGATCGTTAACGTTCCGGACGGATTTGATTACACAGAGTTCGACGGTCCCAAAGTTCAATATATTGACACAATTTTAGCCACCGTGGGTGAGGCTAACGAAGATGAAGAAGCAGAAAGGCTTGACGCCTCTGGCCTTCATCTTAATGATAAATTTGACGAAGACTTGGATGAAGAAATCGAAGATCAGGAACATGATGTGGAGGACGAAACGCCCACCAACCACAACGACATCAAAAGGCAGCGGCTTTCCCACTATCCTGAGGATGCAAGCCAGCAGGCTGTAATGGCCCAAGTTCCAGCTATAATCACGTATCCTTCGTTGCCAGACCTTGGTAGTTATGATCTAGGGTCTAGTCTCGATGGCCAAGGAACCCAGCCGCCTGTGCCACGTCTTTTTGGAGAGATAACAGGGCCTGCTCTGAGGAGTTCTGCCGCATTTGAAGGAAACGCAAACCGACCAGCAGCGATGTTTGACTTCCAACCTCGATTCCAAGACGAGGATGTCTATGATGACCCTTCCTCAGATATGGAGTCGTCTGTAAGTTTCAGCAGTACTGATAATCCATCAGAGCCGCACCAGCAACAACTGCTTATCGGATTGGAGCGGGGTGCTTCTGCCCCAAGTTTAATGGGAGCGGAATCACTAGTGGGTCAGTTGCACATGGACTCTCCTAATGCTGGGTCACCAATCTCCACAGGTCATAACAGTAATAACCCAACCACCCCGGAATCTTCCGTGGGCAATGCACCATCGTCCCAAACCCGGGAATCAAAATCTGGCGGCCACGACGACTTTAAGAAAAAGAGCTCAAGCCAAAAACTTAGTGGGATCGACTCTACCGACCAGGCACATCGAAGATCAGTCGGCCAGGAATCCATCCCTACCCCGAAAGTTACGCCTAGAAATCGCACCAATCCATGTCGTCTTGTACGTGAACAAACGTCTAAATCGTTCGACCCGAAACATCTGCTCGAGCTCGCCACCACTATCGATGAGCGCACTGGAGAGGAAGTCGCACAGGTCGATGGTTCGACTAACTTTGACGAGACGAGCGAGGCGAACGAGGCGAATCCGCGGTTAAGCTCCAAGATCACGAGTCCTGCAAACTCCCTGAGACTCACCCCTCCCTTCGGAGCGCTCATATCACTTCCCGGTTCCATCACAGATGTATCACTCCACCTCGAATCACGCATGACATCATGGGGCCGAGGACCAAGAGTCAATGTTCGTTACTCTGATCCCATGGACAGCCGAATCCCGGCCTACGCCCTTGAACTCACGTTCTGGGCGCCGTCGATCGAATCCCGCATCGCAGCTGGTGAGGACTGGCGAAAGGTTCCTGGTGTCATGGCCATCCTCTCTACCAAGGCGAGCAATTGCATTTGGGTTAATGACGTGGAGCTACGCAAGGAAACGCCGGCGAAGGATGCGCGCCTCTTCGGAAAACTGTACACGGGCGATATAATCACGGTATTTAGGGATCGTGAGCGCTATCTGCGCTTTCGATGCGAGTTTTACCACGGGGAAAGCATGAAACTGCGCCCGCTTGAGGAGAAAGGGTTTCTTATTCAAACGGCGAAGTATCCAAAAAGTAGGAGCAAGGGAGACAGGAGTTCGAAAACTGAGCAGGCTACTGGCAACACCACAAAGACGGCGCCCACCATCGCTCCAGAGACGGACGGCGAGAAGAGTGTTGATTGAAGAGACAATGAGAAGGATAAGAAGAAATAGTTGCTTAATGTCTCCTTTTTTCTTGTATCTTTCCGTTTCTTTTCAGGTCTGTTTGATATGAGAGATTGTGTTTAGGTTTCCCTGAAAATAGGGTCTGTATGCCTCAGTTGTATCTGACAAGGATTCTTATTTATGCTGTCATACCCTGTCATTTTTTCCTTTATTTACGTACCAACTAAGCCAGGATAGTTGACCACTCATCACCTTGACTACATCTTCTTTTTGTTTACGCGCGCTGAGCGGGGTTGTGAATGGGGAGATGATATTGTGGATGAAACAAAGTATCTACGTAGTTAGTATGGCAAGTACACGCAAATTGTCATGAAGCAGCTCAGTAAATATTTTCCCCATTTTTTCCAGGAAGATTTGTGGTAGAAATTCTTCCATTGGTAAATAATTTTCATCCTTCTAGTGACAAAACGTAGCTAGGATCGGTTCAACCCCTGAAATTAGCGCCAACAAAACTTCTCCTGGATTCTTCTGGCGCCCTCATACGGATGCGCTAAATAGGCCTGCCTGGACATCGTGCAATTTTTGCAGGGATAAAAGAGGCCGGAATACCACAGGATCGACGGCTGCGCTCTGCCGATCCAGCCAGTTGATCGCAGAACGACGTTACGCAGCGTAGTCCCGTCAGGATGAGAATGCTCCTCCCAGTGTCTGTGCTTCAGACAACACCTCTGTCATGGCTGCTGTGTCTGACATCTCTCTCGCGCTGGACGCCCGCCCAATGGACCTATCCGCCAAACATTCCAGAAGGCAAATCGCTCTCGGATTACACATCGGGTGCGGACGCAATAATCACTGACTATTACGAGTTATGATATCGTCGTGGGCGGGTTCAGAACGCCCAAATCCAGCTTCACGATCTCCCGGTGCGCCAAAAAGGGACGAACGGAGCCCATCTACCGGTCAACCGTCAGCTTCAATTCCTCCGACGGACATCTCGCCGCTGATGGCACCTGGCAGTCTATGGATTCTCATAGCAATGGCCCATGGTCAAACGAGTACCCAGCAGGCAAGCACCCATGGATCACCCCCGTGTGGTATTTAGTCAGCAACGAGACGACGGGGATTGGTGGGAGTTGTATAGTGTCAGTGAGGAAAAAATACCCTGCAGTCCGACAGGGGGGCGGGATTGCGAATCGGCGTATACGCGGGCTGTGACAGTGCTGGGGAATGATACGGAGAATTACTTCGCAACGATACCGTTTACCGTGCACGCAGGGTTGAGGGAAGGGGGCAGGAATTATACGTGGAATAATGGGGACCATACCGCGTCGAGAACAACACTGGTTTTCTCAAATATGCTGACGGGGAACGCGGCGGTGGGATTGCGGCCTACATTTTCAGATATGGGAGCGGGGGTTCAGGAGCGGGGGTTCAGGCCGGTGGGCTGTTGTTAATGGCTTTGATATCATTCCTGGGTGTAGTTTGGAGATTGCTTCTCTCGACCTAAGCAGTTCCAGACTATGATGCTTGTACATGTATGTGTGTTCCCTTTTTCAGAGACCAGCCCTTTCGTATAACCAGCGTGCCCTCTTTGATGAAGACAACCGTATATCTCTCAAAGCGGCATACGCCGTACCAATGCCGTCACCACCACGTAAGTCCCCAATCTTCTGCACAGCTCCTCCGTCTAACACTCTAATAGGGCCCCATTTCCCAGATGGCGCGGTAGCGGAAGAAGTTATACCTGGTCAAACAGGTAGCTAGATTCGCAAATTCGCAGTCATGCCGGCGAGTCCGATTGGGGAAATTCTTTCGCAGTTACCCCGTCTGCGGCGGATAATATGGCGGCGAAGAAAGCATAACCACGAGTACGACGTGCGCCGAATATCCAAGTCATCCCATCGCGAAGCTGTTCTTATCCAGACACGGGGCCAAAGTGTGTGCTCCTACAACGACATGTGCACCGGTTGCCAATCGGGATGTGGGCCATTCACAATATGTGTAGTCGCCAAGGCGAACGTAGAGGGATCTCCCAGATCAGGAGCCTGCGCAAACTGCGTCTGGCGTAGTGTTCCCGGAGAATGCTCCCTCCGCCAAGCTAGCAATAGAGATACCGAAAGTGGGTGAATCCTTCATGTCTATGTCCTATCCGTACTTTTTGTTTTTAGCTTTACCTCTACTCCGATCTGGAATCCTGTTACCTTTTGCTCCCCTTCGTTGAACGCATCTTGACGTTCCAATCAAAGAAACCGATGAGGAATGGCAATATGAAAGCGACAACGACGGCGACAGCGACAGCGACGACGGTTACAACGAAGAAGAAGAATCCGTTTTACCTAGGCCCTCGCGGTCGCCACTTTCGCGAGGCACAACCTCAAGGACAAACAAGGCAGCCCCCAAAAGGCCATCCAAGCGAGATTCGATCTCAAACAGCCGCACCACAAGAAGCAGAGTCCCCAAGCCGAAACTATTGACGACGCCCAGAGCAAAAATACTACCCTGTCCCGCGGTCGTTATTCCGTCTCCGTCGAAGCGAACGGCCGCACCCCCGCAGGGCAGAAGTACTTCAAAATCCCTCCGCGCTTGTCGCCAAACACAGCAGAATATATCCGCCGTGCCATTGACGAGCTGAATGGAGTCCGTGCAAAGCTATTATCCCGCCTTGAACTGCTGGAGGCTGTGCGGATCGTTAACTGGGAGTAGGACCGACCGCGGGCTGACATTGGCGATATTCTTTTCCGTTATACTCTCGAATCCGAAATCTGTATAGTGCGGGCATGTTAGACAAGAAAGCGAGATATTATAAGCTTATTAAGTTCCCTATGTCTACCGTTTCAACCTAATGAGTTGTTATTCTAATACTTGTATAAATTAGACACTGGCGGCAATTACAAACGGGACGTCTCTATTGGCTAAGGGCGACGAATATCCGTCGTCGTACGTTTGAAAATTTCGGGATTGATAAATACATAAGTTTATGTATGTAGCTAGATCTGCTGTGTTATTTAACCCGTTTATACAATCACATTGGTATGGTGACATAGAGGCACGGAATCGATCACGTCAACAACAGAGACTGTATCAACTAGAGATCACCATCTCCGGAGAGAAACATGCTCCAGCTAACAGCACAAAACATGTTAGATATTCAACCCTGGCAGCTGGGAAATACTGGTATATGCATCCCCCCCTAAAGTCGGCATCTCCTAGAGTCGGCATCTCGTATCCAACCCATATCGACGCACGTTCTGTGATATTGACAATTGATGAAAACAGGGCACCTCCGGACGAGGAGCAAAGCGCAATTTCGAGGAGACGGAAGGCTGGTACGTTTCCTAGTGATCAGGTCGCCATACCGGACCAGACGCAGATGAGTACATGGTATTTCAGATAGGAATGAGAATCTGGCTCTTCCACGCCCCCATCAAAAATGTATAGGTAAAATTCATTTTCCAGAGCTGCATAGCACACGTAGGTAGGTAAGGAAAGTAAGTGAGTGATTTCGTTTACCGATTTGCATCCAAAGCATATTCTCGATAAAGGGACGGGGAGCGGCCAATGGGCTATGTATGTATGAACCCATTTTACAACCCTACCTTTTCTACCCTGCCTACCCTAGTTGTACCGTTGTGCGGAGAGAAGCTGGGGTGCTGACGAAAAGATCTTGCTTGTTTGCTTTAACAACGGTGAGAATACCAAACCTTTTTTTTTTTTAGCAATTCCGCCAGTGATGCAAATCAGCGCAATGTCCCCCAAGGTGCTAGTTACTTATAACAAGGAACCTAAGCAGATGGACCAAACACCACGCTCCGCCCCAAGGGTCGCTAATTATATCAATCACCGTCGTGACCAAAACTATAGGAATCAACAATCAAATACCTGGACAAAGCGGCAGAACGGTCGAGCTTTCCACGCTGTCCCAGATGATGATTCGGCCCAAGAAGATGAAGACCATGCTCCGGAATCAGAAATCTCCGAGGATGAATCCGCCAGCGAAGGTCCACCATCTGATTCAAAAAACGATTGATTGATCTTGGACACCGTTGTTCCTTTGTCAACGCGCCTACTATCCTTCCCAGTCCAGATGTCACCTCCTTCAATGTTTATCGTATGTCTGAATTTTCTCGACCCCTCCACACATCCTCTTACCGCAGTCATGTTAGATGAACACCATTTACCTTTTACTTCAATTCAAGATACTGGTTCCGGTTTATCCTTAATCGATGAGCAATTTGTGGCCACGCGGTTCCCCACATCGTCAATTAACCCTAATCCTAATGATATCAAAATCTCTATTCACGGTGTATACTCTCCACTAAATTCACTATCATTCCCATTCAGTATGATCAATTGCATCAAGCTTTTACTCAGTTATCAGAAAACACTTATCCTCCAATCCACGAGACCTTCCACATAGTTGACAACTTCCATCGGAATCGACATCATGAGAGAGTTGCACATGAAAATACAGTTTGGCCACCCAGATTCCATCCAATTCAAACTAGGCGACATCTTCACTATCATTCCACTCACTAAAATCTCCCCTCCACGCATTTCTTCGCCGCGTTTACGAAAGATACCAGTCCGTACAGCCCACGCTGTCACAATACCAGCAGCTCATGAAATGAGTATTCCTGTCTCCCATCGACCAGTTCCTTCTTCCACATCTCATCGACTCGCATCCATCGGCCTGGCTCTTGGATTTCCCCTGCAAAGGGCATCACCACTTACTCCCAAATTGAAGCTATTCCCATAGCGAATCTTGGTGTGTCGGAGGCTAAGCTTCCAGCGCGATCAATAATTGGTCACATCATTGCTTACCCCATTCCACCCCTGTTACCACCTATACGTCGAACCCGGCCACGAACGAGTCTAATATTCCACAACAACCACCTCTGGATACGCCTGTTTCTGACAGCGATTCTGATGAATTCCTTATTGCCTGTATCCCCTATACTGTATTTTAGTTCCGATATGGAGGACGATATCATTTAATTGTCCCCGGCAGATGTCACGTATAATACGCGTCGTGTACATCTCCTCGATATCGGAATTAAAATACAGTATAGGGGATACAGGCAATAAAGAATTCATCAGAATCGCTGTCAGAAACAGGCGTATCCAGAGATGGTTGTTGTGGAATATTAGACTCCGAGCCATCTTTACCGTCTAGTTCATCATCCGATGAGGATGATCCTCGACAGGGATGCCGGAACTCCCAGAATCGCCGTAACGGACGTAGACCCTACCAACGCAATTCAGCGGACAACGATCGACGCCCCAGGAATCACCAGCCGGTTAGAAAATTTTGACTTAGCTTCCTTAGGATCGTAGAATTTGGAGGTTGTAGGCCGCTTGTCGCTGGAGAGACCATAATTTGAAGCTAGAAGCTTCTTGATTTTTGACCTTTCGACGGAATTCATTAAGGGTAGGAAAATCGTCCGCGAACTCATCGATGGGGCAGGTAACTTGTAGTTGTGCCTCAAGGCCGTCAAAAAGATGATGGACTAACTGGATCTGATCATTTATTCCAGCTTCGCGTAGGAGTGCAATTTTCCGGGTGAAGTAGGAGGAAATGGAGAGCGTGTGCCTATTACTAAAACGATAGCGTAGGTATAGCGCTTCCTGCATGGCTTGTTGCCGGGACTTCCCAAATTGTTTAAGGAGCTCGGTTTCCCAGAAGTACAGGCCTTCATTCATGTCCTGGATGGTTTCTGGCTCCAGTCCTATGTGCCACTCAAGCGCTTCTCCACGAAGGCATCGTGGAAGAACCATGAGGACTGACTCTTCGCCATATATGTGCGAAATTTGCTGGAAGCGGAGAATGAAGGTACGAACTCCAGTCTCTTCAGGATCGAATATCATGATGTCCTCTGGTTTGAGCTTAACCGGCTGGTGATTCCTGGGGCGTCGATCGTCGTCCACTGAATTGCGTTGGTAGGGTCTACGTCCATTACGGCGATTCTGGGAGTTCCGGTATCCCTGTCGAGGATCATCCTCATCGGATGATGAACTAGAGGGTGAAGATGGCTCGCTATCGTGAGATGGACGGCTTGTCCGTCCATTGCGAGATGTCACGTATCATACGCGACTCCGTAACAGCACAACTTCTTCTCTTGAAACATCACCATACATGACACCCGCTAATTTTGAATACATGCAAAGTCGCATGGAATTTTTAGTACGCAACCGCCTGCCTATATAGGCTTAGATGCCATGATTCGGCACTGCGGTGGCGTAGGCCTTGTAAATATTGTAACGTAATCCACGGCCGAGTGAAACACACGGCTGAGTGAAACACCACGCCCAAAATCGCGTCTTCCTACCTATCTATCATCTTCAACCACCAATCATGCCACGAAGGAGCACTGGATCTAGACAGAAATCTGTCGAGAAAGAGGGCAAGATCTTGTTAGCACTCGAGGCTATCAAAAATGGCCAATTTCAATCGATTCGTGCAGCTGCCAAGGTATATGGTGTATCCTATGTGACCTTATCCCGACGGGCAAAGGGAACAACTGCACGCGTTGATATACGCGCAAATGGCTATAAATTGGCCCAACTAGAAGAGGATTCACTTGTTGAATGGATACTCTCTATGGATACGCGTGGAGCGGCACCTAGACCTTCTACTGTGCGAGAAATGGCCAATATACTTCTTGCAGCGCGTGGATCAACTTCTTCCTTGACTATTGGCCTAAATTGGGCATCAACCTTCATTAATCGCCGCGATGAGCTTCGTTCACGTTTCTCAAGACGATACGATTACCAGCGTGCCCTAAACGAAGATCCAAAGTCACTACGAGAGTGGTTTTCTACCGTTCAACGCGTGATTGATGAGAATGGTATCCAACTAGAGGATATCTATAACTTTGATGAGACTGGATTCGCGATG
>JAFEJD010000693.1:0-12868 GCA_018296065.1 Blastomyces percursus
AAAAATTGGAGTTCGTTGGGTGGATGAGTTCGTTGGGTGGTGAGTCACGTTAACTACAGCTCCTGGCAGGAGCGGCTTCAAAGAAACCATCTCTAGACATAGTGCATAGGCTCATAGCCAACTATGGTGTCTCCCATACATGGCTGGCACACTCTAACCGACAAGATGCTTCTGACTGAAATTTTGCTTTGCTTCTCGAATGACTGGTTGTTTGCTACACCACTGTTCCTGAGCTACAACTCTATTTAAAAATGACCCCATGAGGGCGCACGCAGAGGACGGACCTGTTCTTATCGAAGAAAGCCAGACCCGTTCGGCATCATCCGCGGGCCTTACATGGAGAGTTTTGCCTTGACCAGGCTAAAGCCATAACATTCCTTCTTTTTTGGTTCGCATATTAAAAGGTTGCGTTTTTCGCTACATAATGAGTTATCCCAGCATGGGACGCCTCTGGGGCTGTCAATGCGAGGGTTGAAATCCGGAGTGCAAGCACCAAATTCATTCGCCTTTTCGCCCTTGATGGATGATGAGGGCTGATTTTACCTTTAAAGGGAACCACGTCTGTTCAAAGCATGAAACAAATCGACATGCGGGTGGTATCCGTCGACCATGATGCTACTGTACATTTACATGAATATCTTTGTTACGCAACCTACAACCAAAAGCCATTCATTATCCAAGGTACAGGAACATGCATATGCAAATACGAGAACAAAGCCAATCAATTGGGTTGGCCCCTTACGGAAGCTAATTTTGGTGGCAAGCTCAGATTTGACATTCAAACCTCTCGTTTGTTATGCGTCTGGTCGATGCTTACCTATAAATCGTTTACTAGACATGGCAAAACCATTCAGAACTCAAATGCCATCCGTCACCTTGTCACCACATAAACGGAAGCCACCACTCCAAACAAGGAAAACCTACAATTCGCACCCGCCATTTTACGTTACTTTCTACCCTTTTCCAGGCATTTTCTGGTTGGATCAATCCCACTCCGCCTTGATGCAAGGAATATGAAACTACATCAAGTGGACTGCTCATAATCAAAAACTAGGTTCGAGATAAAAAATTCGCGATTCCAAGACTTGCGAGCAAACCCCACGTACATGCATCTTTCGCGCTGGAAGTTCGTATGCCGGCAAGGTAATATTTTGATATGCGTATTGTACAAAATGAATGGATAGGTAGAAGCGGGGAGGCAATGGAGAGGGGCGAGGGGAGGCAGGGTAGGGTAGGTTGAATAGGATATAGATGGCCCATGTCATCATCTAGCTAACTTTCCTTCGATAAGAATGGGAGGGGGGTTAGGAGGATTGTCAAGCGGAGGGGTTGGTGCTGTGCCGTGCTGTACTGGCACTGGTGGGAAGTCCAATCGTATGTATACCTCAATCCGGATCGATCAAGTACGAGGCGATTTGTTGGATGTCCACTCTATGTCGCTCTTAGATAACGGTCATAGGTACTCTACATTCTTATATTTGTTAGCTCGGTTTACATTTCTTAACATTGGTTAACAGAAAATGAGGGGAAAGCATGTGCTACAAGAACTGATTCTAGCCTTTTTCATTTTCGGTTTCACGTCATTTCCCACAGTATCACGATCAAAATAATCAGTTATTCCGCAATATCCAAATTTCTCCGTCTTAGGGGCTTAATAAAAGGCACGCTTCTTCGCAAACGCAAACGAGGGGGAAGGGAGAAGGGGAAGGGGAGGAAGAAGGAAAGTAGAGGAGAAGAAAATCACCTCAAAACCCCCCGGGGAACATTGCATGGAGTCCGATTAGTCTATGTTGTTACAGCGAAACAAATACATGGCTCACATGCTCACCCAAAACCTTTGAAATATAGCAAAATCGGACAATAATAGACTACTAACAATAATATGCAAAACGCATACCACCACCGCAGCCACCCACGTACTAGAGGAAAGAAAAGTCGCTTTGCAGCGAAATAACAGGCGATTAAAAAAGTCGTAATCCCATACATAAGTTACCGCTGCCCCAAGATGCAATTGCTACGCAAAAACCACCGCGCAAACCTGCCGACCAAATGCTGGTTTAAGCACAGAGACCCGCCTCAAGAGGGAGAAAAGGAACCGTTTGCCACCTTTTATTTTATTGAAACGATGGAGGGTGTCTCCATATACACAGGTATGCTGGAATAGAGTTTGTCGTAACATTAAATAAATTTTTAGGCAAACATAAGGGGGAGAGAAAATGGGGAGGAAAGGAAGTGACAGAAGGGAATCAATCTCATCAAATAGTTATTCGTAAAACGTTACTTGCGTGAAAACAGCTTTTGCAGGCGCCGTTTTGCACAGTATATTTTTTTCATTGTTACTTTTCTTTTCTGTTTCCTTTGGGGGATACCGAGAGTGGCGAGTTTTGCAGGGTCGAATTTACGCACTCTTCATGGTTGGCAGCTCCTTGACGGATTGCTCGATGATGCTGAGTGCCTTTTTGAGCTCTTCTTCCGTAATGACCAGTGGTGGTGCGAAGCGGATGATGTTTTGATGTGTTGGTTTGGCCTACGGAAAAACAAGGGCGCAAAGAGTTAGGATGTAAAATTGACCATGTGGAGAATAGTAGGGAAATAGGTGTGGGGAATAGAAGGTCGAAAAAATAGAAGAGGAATCAAAAGACTTACCAACAATCCCTTTTCCTTCATCAGCATGCAAAGATCCCACGCAGTGCGTCCGCCAGTCTTAGACTCGTCGATGACGGCAGCATTCAGCAGCCCTTTACCCCTCACTGTCTGTATCATGGGACTATTTATAGCAGCCAACCCAGCACGGAATTGATGGCCAAGCTTTTCCGCCCGCTCGGCCATTTTCTCTTCCCGGATGAGTTCTAACGCTCGAATAGCAATGGCGCATCCGAGTGGATTGCCACCATACGTCGAGCCGTGCGTACCCGGCTCGATCGTGAGCATGACGTCTTCGTTGCCCAGGACACAGGATACGGGGTACATGCCGCCAGATATCGCTTTGCCTAGCAGGACAAGGTCTGGTCTGATACCACTCCACTCGTGGCAGAGTAGCTTACCCGTTCGGGCGATGCCGGTCTGGATCTCATCACAGATGAGGAGGGCGCGGTGCTTATCGCAGAGAGCTCTTGCTTCCTTGAGGTAGTCGTCGTCCGGCACAACGATGCCAGCTTCACCCTGGATCGGCTCGACTAGGAACGCGGCAATATTTGGCCCTGCTTTCTCGAATGCCTCACGCAGCGCGGCTTTATCGTTGAATGGGATGGGTTTATCTGTGCCTGGAATCTTGCTGCCGATGAGCGGCAAGTAAGGACCATAGTTATCCCTTGATTCTGGGTCAGATGACATTGATATTGCCGCAAACTGTAATCCTCCTCCTGTTAGTTAAAAAGGAACAGTTTACATAGATTAGGGGACATGAGGTTGTTGACAGCAAGAAGCGTCCTTGGTTATTTTAGTTCACTGACAGTGCGTCCATGGAAGTTGTTCTCCACGCTCAATACAATGGCCTCGTTGTAAGGAATGCCTTTGGTTTTGTAGCCCCATTTCCGGGCAATTTTGATACCAGTTTCCACAGCTTCAGCACCTGTGTTCATGGGTAGGACCATGTCGAAGCCGAAGAACTTGGTCACAAATTCCGCAAATTTGGGAAATACATCATTGTAGAAGGCACGGGAGCTCAGGGTCAGGGTAGAAGCCTGGTCAACCAACACCTTGACCAACTCTGGGTGGCAGTGCCCCTGGTTAACGGCGGAGTAGGCGGAGAGGAAATCGAGATATGAGCGTCCCTCGGGATCCCAGACAGTAGTACCGGCGGCGCGGGCGAAGACTATAGGAAGCGGGTGGTAGTTATGGGCAGCATATTGATGCTCTGCATCGATTGCAGCGGAGGTGGAGGAGGCATGGAACCGGGAGCGGTCGAAAGGCGCAGCTGGTGCGGACGTGGACTTCTGGCTTGTCTTTGCAGGCTGAGCAGAGCCTGCAACAGCCTTTTCGGTGGCGATTGGAGACATGATGGCTGTACGGGGGTGGTTTATCGGTGGTATTGCGGGGGCGGTCTTGGATGATATGGGTGACGTAGTTAATAAGGTTGAAGAGTCGAGCTCGAAGAACACAAATATCCAGTTAATACAGAGTTCAGAAGGGGCCTATAAATACAGTTGTAGTTATCCTATTAGAAGCATGCAAGGTAAAGGATGGTCTTCGGCGAGAAGAATCAATCAGAGTTTATAAGCGGCGGCGGGGAGGAAAACGCAGCGCGCGAGGTGAGCATGACCGACGATACCCATTGTGATCTTGCTCTGAATGCGCCAACATCCCCACACTAGAAACGCTAGATCCGCAAGATGCCACTCTGCTCGGGGATTGCAGTAGCGCGACAACTTGGAAGCGCCCTAAGGAAGCTAAAGACGACCGAGCCAAAGACTGTCGGAAGTTGATCCGCAACCAATCATCCCAACTCCCGCTCTGACAAAAACAAAAGTTGCTGCGGTTGAACGACGCATACCAGCATCTTACTCGCAGGAAAACCCGTATCGGCGACCTTATTCACCCCCCTGCGACGTCCCTTTCTCGTAAGAAGTTCGTTTCCACGCGGCCATTGCTTCATTCCGCCGGACTCCACGTTTCACGCGCAGAGACCTGGACGGGGTCCCGATATGGTGACACGGGAAGACCATGCCTTCGATGTCGACGCGGTCCCGAAAGGCTCTTCTCTCCGTAACCGACAACGAACATGACTCTGGCTCCATGACCCCCAAGCCCAGGGCACGAGCATCCCGCAAGCGGATAGACTCGAGCACCCGTCAGAATATCCTCCTCTTCCTAATCGCGTTCCGGGCGTTGAACGCTCTTTGCGTCAGGACCTTCTTCCAACCAGATGAATTCTTTCAGTCGCTGGAACCGGCATGGCAGATTGCGTTTGGCGGGGACAGTGGTGCTTGGATAACTTGGGTACGCACGCATAGCATATATCAAGCAGGGTGTTATATGTTATTTTTGGAGCTAACACTCGTCCGTTAGGAATGGAGGCATCATTTGCGGTCTTCGATACATCCGTATATCTTCGCGGCGGTATATTATATATCTAACCTCATATCCGAATATCTGTCGATATCCCTTCTCCATCGCGCAAACTTACTTCTTGCCTCCCCGAAACTCGCGCAGGCTCTATTCGCCGCTATTGCGGATTTTTATACATGGAAACTGGCCGGGAAGGTTTACGGAAATGATAGCTATGAAGCCTGGGGTGCTGTAGGTGGCCCGTCTGCAACGATATATGCCTGAATATTGAACATCAGACACTCATTACTCCGCCTGTAGCTCGCATTGACTATCCTAAGCCCCTGGCAGTGGTTCTGTTCGACACGGACATTATCAAATTGTCTTGAGACAAGCCTCACGATCGCCGCATTGTATTTTTGGCCATGGGAATGGCCGTCGGAATCATCTTCCCCGCAAAAGAGTGGTTCTAGCAATAAAAGCCCCAGAAACAAGTCAGTCACGCAAGGGTATAAAAACATGTATGCCGACAACTTTGCGTTTGTTCAAGTCTGACCGTAGTATAGCTTGCGGTTATGTCTACTTCTTGCAGCTTCTGCTTGCATTCTCCGCCCAACAAATCTCCTGGTCTGGATCTGTCTAGCAACCTTCGCGATGTTTAAGATCCCAGCATCATCTCGTCAGACACGGAGCTTTTCCTTCATTAGACCTACCATGAAGGAGTTTCTGACGTTTTCTTACGAAATTGTATTCTCCGGGTACGTTGGTTTCAAATCTTCGATTGCTAGGAGAATCCAAGCTAATAATGTAGTAGATCCGTTATGCTCGGTATGTCAACACTTCTAGATCGGGCGTACTACGGTTCCTGGACATTTCCACCCTTTAAATTTCTCTACTTCAACATTGCCCAATCACTCGCCATATTTTATGGACGCAACGACTGGCATTACTACTTCTCTCAAGGCTACCCGCTCCTCCTCACGACAACTCTGCCCTTCTCCTTGGTCGGACTTTTCCAGGCCTTTTTCACGAACCAGAAGTGCCTCACTGGCCCACAGAATTCGATTAGGCGTCAGCTTGCAGCTGTTTGCACGTTTATGCCAGCTGTCCTTTCGTTGGTATCTCATAAGGAAGTCCGTTTCATCTACCCACTTCTACCTTCCCTTATAATCATTTCCTCTTTGCCCCTTGTGAAGTTCTTCCTACCTGCCATCCCCTCCGGCTCCCCGTCGAATAGCCCCCGACGGCTCTTTCTAATATTTCTCGTTCTTGTGAACGTTTATATCGCCTACTATACAGCTCTCTCTCATGCATCAGGCATCCTTAATATCATGGACTATTTCCGCAGCCAATATGTTAGGCATTATCTAGAAGTGCCAATCAAACAGGGCTCCTACGCAAGCGTTACTTCCTCCGCGTTTTCTTCGTCTTTGATACCCACATATATGACAATTGGTTTCCTTATGCCCTGTCATAGCACACCCTGGCGCTCCCATCTTGTCTTCCCAGGCATCCAAGCGTGGGCTCTTTCCTGCGAACCCCCCGTAAACCTCAACGCAACTGAAAAGTCTACGTACCTAGACGAAGCAGACCAATTCTACGAAGACCCATCCACCTTCCTCCAAAAGAACATGAAGGGCGGTTTACGCGAGTTCCCCTCAAAACCCTCCTACCAACTCAACAAAAATCCACTTATTCGCCGCCACCTCCCCACATCCAACTCCCCTCTAGACTCTAAAACGCCCCACTACCCGTGGCCGGATTACCTCGCCTTCTTCGCCCAACTCGAACCAACCCTCCACACTGCGCTCGATAGTTCCCCATACGCCGAATGCTACCGCACCTGGAACACAGCGTGGCACGACGACTGGCGACGCAAAGGCGACATCGTCGTCTGGTGTCTGGACCGGGACATCCAGCGAGAATGGCGCGAGCATACACGTCTACAGAATCAGGTAAGCTGGCAGCGGAGTATGGAAGAACGAGAGAAACAGTTTGATAAGATCATTGATGGATTCCGGAAAGAGGCGGCGAAAGGATCGCTGTGGTTCGGGACGAGGTCGGGGATGAGGGGAAGGTGGGGTTTGGATTCCATTTTGCCCACCTCTTGGTCGTGGGCGCCTTTGCGATCATCGTCGCCATCATCGTTGCCATCACCGTCGTCCTTCTTCCCATCAACTTGGCTGTCTTTTAACGCCCCGTCAAGGTCCAGGAAGTGGTACCATGTTTCCTGGTCCTGGTCTTGGCCTTCGTGGTCAGCACTACAGCGGAATATCAGGCGGTGGCAGTTGACGTGGTCGTGGCCGTGGTCATGGAGAGGGAGGAGGAGGCAGACGAAGTGGCCGGAGTGGATGACTGAGTCGCCGTGGGTGCCGGATTGGGATGGGTTGGTGAAAAAGTCAAGGTTCAGGGAGAGGTCAGAGAGGATGCTGTGGTCTTGAAGAACTTTGGGTTAGATTTTTCTCCTCTTTCTCTTTTCTCTTCTTCCTCATTTTATTCTCCTTTTTAAGGCGGGTTGGGGCTGGGTAGATGTTGAGGATAAATAAATACCCTTTTTAATTGTTTATTTTGCCCCTACTTGTGCCTGAGAGAGTTGATGCATTTTGGGCTTTTCTATTCATTATTATTGTTCCTGCATCTTATTTTCTTTCTTTTCACAGATCCATTTTTTCTTTCTCTAGTTGTCTCACTGTTCACAACAATATTTTGCATCCGGGAATATATCTGGTTCAGTTAGCATAACTAGTTATATCATTTCAATTATGTATTTCCCTTGATCTGTAAGACCAAGCAACCCGCCCCCTAGTATTAATATTAAACATGTTCGTTTTTTAAATAAAATAGAATTATTGAAAATTTATAACTGACCCTTATATATCTAAATACAGTACTAAATCCTTTTCATATTCATTCCTGTTTATATACTCTACCTGAGCGCAAGTAGATAATACCTACAGGGGAATCATAATCATAACTTGTGAAATAAGACAAGTAATGCTTGTAATATGTAGGGAAAGTAAGGTAGAATAGGCGGAGTATATAATTATAAAAGAGGATGTGGAAGAAAAGAGAAGAATTTGAAAAGGGAGATATCTAAATAATGAAGGGGAGAGAGTAGGTGATATGAAACAAAGGCGACCAATCGTACTAACACGGGGTAACGAGTATGTTAGAAGTCCCTAAATCACGAATGGACAGGGGTGGGTGGGTCGAATAAACGCATTAGAACAAAACAGATGCATGAATAATGTAGAGCAAGGGTTCGCTGAAATGATGTGTAGAAGAGAACAAAAAAGGGAGAAAAAAAAACATTCAATCGCCAGGTGATGGAGATTGCCGTAATGAAATGCTGAATGAAAAGAAGAAATATGGTGCGAGGAAACTTTGATAACGCAAAAGTTCCAGCTCCAGTGTTAAAAAAAAAAAAAAAAAAAAAATCAAAAGCGAAGGAAAAAGGATAAAAAATATGAAAATGTAAGAGGAAAAATATATATACATACCCTGTCAACAAACAGCGATCCAATCCAACCCGACCAAAACTAAAAAAAATCACATGGAATTATCCAACCGTCCCGGCAATCCCAACCAACCATCACCAGCCCCATCCATCCACATCAATGCCGTCTCCCTCCCTTTTCCTTCTTTTTCCTCCCCTGCCCGTACCACCCCCTGTGCTCCGCTCCTCGCTATTATTTCTCCGCCCCACTACCTTCCGGTCCCAAAGAAATGCAATTACTGCACATACCGTGAACTCAAACTTGCAAATACATCCGGGCTATGACGCCCATCCTGCATACCGCCAATATCCACACTGGCTTGGCTCATATGCGTTCTAGGCGGGAACGGATTTCCCCCACCAGCATCACTTCGTCCGACCCCTACTACACCCACTCCTCCAGGCGCACTTCCCATCTGCGACTTGGAGCCCATTACCGTTGAAATGAGCGGCGCGCTTGGCGTAGTCATGGCATTGGGAGGGACGGTATGGTATGGGTTCCGGCTGTTGGAAATGGGGAGGTCGAATGTGGCGGCGGAGCTTTGCTGTGGCTGCTGCTGTTGTTGTTGTTGTGGCTGTTGAGCTTGCGTGAAGTCGGGCGTCGGTTGCTGTGGGGGCTGTTCAGGAATCGTTGGAGGGGGTTGGGAGAAATTGTATAAAGCGAGGATGCTGGATTTGTCAATTTTGCCAGTGTGTTGGGGCATGAGGGTTTGTTGCGGGGGCTGGAGGTTAAATTGAGGCTGGTAGGGGGGGTTAGACGGCGGAGCATTTGGCATGGTGAATGGGTTGTAGGGTGCCTGTTGTTCTTGGGGTATATATTGTTGCTGTGGCTGTTGTTGCTGGGAGAATGGAGAGGAAGAAGAAAGAATTGGCATGGTGTTGTGGCGCTGGAATTGCGGCATTTGAGTTTGATTAGCATTCCCAGCATCATGGCCCAATGAAAGAGTCTGCTGTTGAGAGCCTAGAGCTTGACCAGACATATTGAAAAACGGGTTGGTTGGTGAGAGGCCTTGAGGCTGGTCTAAATAGGGATTATTGTTCGCATTTTGCTGCGCAGGCTGTGCATTTCGGAAGAAAGGATTATAGCCTCCATTCAACGAGGTAGGCGAAGCGGTAAACCCGTTTTGCAACGACATAGTGACTGGAGGTGTCATGGATTGCTGGGATCTTTGGAATGGCATCTGCCCTTGTTGGCTGGGATATCCACCTGTAATGTTTGGAAATAGAGGCTGTGACACTTGGAGTTGTTGGAACGACTGGTCTAGGGATTGAGTCGACTGTGTTAGGGCAGGCTGCGCTCCTAAAGAATCAAATGGATTGTAAGATTTAGCACCGTTGACGCCGGGTTGTTGTGATTCAGCCTGACTTCCGGCATAACTAGATGCTGCGCGCGACGGGGAGGAATTCAGATTATCAAACGGATTATTCGAAAGTGTAGATTTCGGACTTCTGGCAGGTTCCGACAACTGAGAACCCGTAGGATTCACCTTTGGTACTGGGGTCCGAGATCTCGGTCGAGGATCAGTCCCTTCTCCCAGTCTAACCAACGACTCTATAGTCTTATCCATGTTCCCATTCAGCCCCTTCAGAATAGTGGCATTACGCTTGTTATCTGGGAACCCCATGTCTCGCAGTGCTTCTAGTTTTGATTCAAAAGTCCCATCTGGATCCCCAAAGCTGGCTCCAAAAGTTCTGGATTGTCTGTTCGCTGAAAATGCGTAGTCCTCGCGGAGAGGTGGTTTTTCTGAGCTGGACACAGCATTGTTGTAAGACGCAGATCGCAGGCCGAAACCAAAACGTCTTCCCGTTTTCGGTGGCAGTGGCGGGGGAGAGTCATCAGAAGTTTTCGCTATGGTATAACTCGGATCATGTCTGCTGGGGGGTTTCGGCCGTCCATCCTCCAATACTTTCAACTCATATTTCTGTCTTATAAATCTTTCCATCGCAGAGTCCACCTCGTCTATGTCAATAGGAATAGGGGGTTTGACATTTCTTGGGTTGTATAATTTGTTGACTACAGCGTTTCCATTCCGTTTCATGTTCTTTAACAACATTAGCAATTCGAACATACGGAAGCTGCGTGGTTGCCATCATCCCCATCATCGGGCTCAACTCACTTCCACCTGATCTGATGACCAACTATCCATACTCAACGACTTAACCTTCGATATATGTGTGCCCAACTTGCGGTGTAATGCAGCGCAGCGCACACACAGGAACACGCCCAGCTGTCAAAATAAAATAAATATCCGTTAGACTTCGCTCTGTAACATAGCTATACGACCCACCTATTTATGCTCTAGTCCAGTACCCGGGGATGACCGAATAGCTCGATAAATGGTACAAACTCCACAGCGGTGAAGGAACGGGACTCACATTCCAGCTGGCCCATCCTATATAAAAATTAAGCTGTTAGTATTCTAAAGTAAAATATTAAAAGAAATATACGGGGAGGGGAAGGGGGACGTACCTGGATTCCTGGCCTGGCAGTCCACGCACCGGTCATTGCCAGGAACCGACTTGATCAATTCCTGCAAAGCTCTCTCGTTGCGCGCCTGTTGGCGTTTGCTCAGAGCAGATGCCATAGTTGGCACGACGGTAGTAGTGGCTGACACTGGCTGGCAGGGTGGCCAAAGAGGAACAGATAAAAGGAAGTTCTTGGACGACAAAAACTCGGTGTCTAAGCCCGCCGCAAGGGGGCTAAGGGCCGGAGATAGGGGGCGGAGAAAGATAGAGAATCTGCCCTCGCTCTGTAGTAACTTGTTAGCCTGAGGCCAGGGTGTGCAATTCCTAGCTAATTTGATTGGCAAAATTATGTCTTCCCTGTGGCTGTCTCAGCTGGGGAGATTGGCGTCCGCTGGTGGGAGCAAGGGGGCGGGAGGCGGAGATGGAGAGAACACATCAACACCAGGTTATGGCGGCCGGGTCGGGGGCTGCGAATGAAACGGTTATTTGGGAGCGGAGGATTTTCTTCCCATTCTGTGAGGAGCAGCGGTGGTGAGACGTCGTCGTCTGTCAATTGGCATGGCAGTGGTGGCTAATGGTGGTGGTGATGAGATGCAAAGCCTGCGGCTAAAATTTATAGTTAAGCTAAATCTCCCATCAAGCGCTTTATCAGCACACCGCCGCCAGGCGAAACAACGCCCAACTTTACAGATACGATCGGCCAAACAACACGTGGAGAACCGATGGGATTAAATAAGGGGCCTGAACTACTTCCATGGTTACTGCTTTATGTGTACCAATGTATCTATGTATGTTCATGCAAGAGTTGAGAGGAAATGCAGCAACGAGTGCATGAGTGTGTGCTCCCCGTCAGCTTTGCAAAAAACTTTCTTGACAAGCGCCCCCGAGTCCAGGCCTGGACGTCCAAATCTCGACCTTACTATGTAGACAGGCTAAAACTATATCTAACTCTTGTAATTCAAGGAAACAAGCTAACTAACTGACAAACCCGGCACAGCGTTGGGCCGGCGAGAACCAGCTATGGGCCGAAATATCGTCTCACAAAACCATGGCCCACAGGAGTTCTATTTTTGCTAAGAAAAATCCTGCACCGGGTTTCCAAGTTCGGCCTGTTTCATAGCCTGATGTGTTGCATCGGGGCTAGTTAGGCACTACAGCTATCCGAAACAAGCACAACCCTTCGAGCTTCAATGAAGATGTTCGGCAGGAGATGTCTTTTATATATACAGACATAGTACGCGCTCTTCTTCCACCTGTGCCGTCATACCCATGGAGTCTTGCATATATCTCACAAGCTACCCCGCCTCGCCCCGCCTTGGTCATTCAGCCAGCAATTCAGCCAAGGGTTCGATTTGACCTCCAGGATTAGCCATGATGTCAAATTAGTTGATCTGCGCTGAGTCTATCCGGGTGTGAGTGTTCATGGAAGGGAAAAGAAAGGCCAGAACATGTCGCTTCAAGTGAAATGATTTGTGTCCCTTAACCAGGAGGAGAGGTCTCTATTGCTAGTGTCGACACCAGAATTTACGGACGGGGATTGGCGCTGGATGAGGATTTCGGCGGATATCCGCCAGAACACCACCCCTACCGCCCATTTACCTGTTATCATTCGATCTCACTCTGCACTAGAGATTCGAAGAGACCAGAGTGAAATGGTGCCAAGGAGCGGGGAGCGGAATGGGGATAATTTGTGTGGCGCGAGACGAGGAAGTGCAAGGTCTATTCAATCGAAGAAGCAAGGTTCAATCCCTTGACGAGGGTTAATTAATTAGGAGATGTCTACAGCCACCAGATCCAATTGCCAGGTGCGAATTGTAGAAGTATTTGGAGCAGAAATTGGGTTTGATGGCTAACTAAGAAGCACATTAGACTAACGTAATCGATAAGCGAGGAACATAGCTCCCCACCCTATCAAGGATA